>OY757913.1:79073624-79366124 GCA_963585895.1 Sepioteuthis lessoniana | reverse complement strand
TATAAACAATAATGGGATTTTTTGTAATACATTTCTATCAGTATCTACCAGCTGGTGAACCTGTTGTAACAGTGGCACATGATGATATAGATGCTACAATTCAGTTAAGAATGATGGATTCTAATTAGCACTAATCCTACAAAATTATCATTCAGTCGCAAATTGCTGGAGAATTTACTTTATTTTCTAAGAGCAAATTATAATCTTGCTGTTAGGTGCCATTTTTACTGGGTTACAATTATACAAACAATAATGAGATTTTTTGCCATGTATAGACATATATATATATACATATACTTTTATTGATGATGAATGTGTACATTATTACAGCCAGATCAGTTTTTTTTGTTTTTTTGCTTGCTAGCTTGGTACTGTCTCAGGTTATTTGAAGAGAAAATAGCCCTAGTATAGCACTGTTATAAATAATCCAGTATAGGAAACCCTTATAATCTTTTAGATCTTGATCTCTCTCTTTTATATATATATATATATATATATATATGTGTGTGTGTGTGTGTATATATATATATATATATATATACATATACAGGTTTGAACTTTTACATATTTTTGTGTTTGTATGTACATATAATAAGCAAATGAATTGTAGAATTTCTGATGTGAAACCAGGGGCAGCACTTTCAAAGCAATCTTCATTATATGCTGACCTTTATGATAGGCAGAATATTGGTTGTATATATATATATATATATATATATATATATGTGTGTGTGTGTACTTCTTTAGAACATGTATGTAAACATTTGCTTATTTATTTAAATATGTCTTTCATATATATATATATATATATATATATATATATATATATAATAGCTGTAACTCTAAATATATGTATATACACACATGGTGTAAACTACTGTGTATAAATACAAATGCACATGTTTAGTTTCATTTTGTAGAGTTCCTTGAACTTTATATGTATATAAAGTTAAAATTGTGAGTACAGAGTCAGTGGCACTTGGTAGCTGTGAGTTTCCCACCTATTTGATCATCAAACAAAGCAATTTGTGATAAGTGAGAAACTGAGAATTACCGGGAACCATTAACCTTTTCTTCACTTATATATGTTTTATCACTATTAGTGAGCACTCTTTATTTATAAATATCACAAAGTAAATGTATATATATATATATAGCAAAAAAAAAATATATATATGTGTGTATAGCAAAGAATATATGTATATATTTATACACACACACACATGCTGAAGAAGGAATTTCTATTCATAAAAATGTCTTGAAAATACTGTATGGGCTCATTAGCACAATGATATATATATAAGCACTGATTCATCTACACTGTGATATATGTATATTGAGTGTATGTATATATGTGCATAAGCAGTGTGTGTAAATATATATATATATATATATATATAAACTTTGTAAGTGTGTGTATGTATACTCACACATTACATTTAGATATATGTGCAAATATGTATATTATATGCATATATATAATATATAAATTGTATGTATGTGTATATTATGAGCATGTGAGTATATGTATATATGTGTGTGTGTATAATGTGTATGTATGTAATATACATATGCTGCTGCATGAAAAAAGTAAAGGCAGAATCATGTCAGTAAAATTCATCTCATGAATTTTATTCTAATGTCCCTGCACTCTTTCCTGACATGCTAATGTTACGGAACCCTCATGTTGTGAGGGTGTCTCTTATTTCTTTGTGATGTTATAGCCATTTCATGGACTTTCTGAGAAGTCACTAGTGTTTTCTTATACCATCCAACCTTTTGAGGAAGTATCCAGTTAATGATTTGCACGTGCTGCTATAATGTGCAGCCAACAAAGTTTTCATCAGAATATGACTCTAGCATTAGGCATGGTTTGGGGGACCAAAGCTTCTTTATCACAAACCCGGAACATTACATCGCCATCAGCAGGGCTTAGAATAAGCTGACTATATCCCCTGCAGAGAGGTAAGACTCTCTCATTTAAAAAAAGGTTGTTCTGGTTATGAGACTGAACAATATCTGATGATTAGGCTCCAGTCTTGGAATTGTGGAGTACTTCTTTATTGTCATTATTCTTAACTCCACTCTGACCCAGATTGGTTATAGCTGTTAGGGTCCCATCTATGGATTGAATAAATTTGTTTAAAAATTATTAGTATTTGATAGGACAGTATACAAAAAAAGAACTATGAAGAAATAATTTGACAAAAAATGTAAATATGAATGCAGTTCCCTAACCTGTTGGCATAAAATAAGTTGACAAGCTGACATGCCATTAAAATCAATCAGTCAATCAACCAGAGCATAACCAGACTTTGTTGGTCTTTCCCTCACATTGGGGAAATGTCAGCTCAAAATATGGACTCTCTATGGAATCCTTTGTTGTATTCATAACTTTTTCTGGCAATGATGCATTAATTTAATTTGAATTCACTGACATGCTAATACAGTGAATATGAAATAAAATGTGTATGAAATATATATGTATGTATGTACAATACGAATGTGTGTGGATTTATATATGTGTGTGTGTATATATGTTTGTATGTGTGTGTATATGTGTATATATATGTACATATATATATGTTTGTATATATATGTATATGTATGTTTGTGTATGTATATGTGAATATTTATATGCATGGGAGTGTGTGTGTGTGTGTGTGTGTGTGTGTGTGTGTGTGTGTGTGTGTGTGTGTGTGTGTGTGCATATGTCTGAATGCATATATGTATGTGTATATATATATATATATATATATACTGATCATGTAGTTTGCTATATTTATGAATAAAGAATTCTCAAAGTTCTCATTGATAGAGTGTGTGTGTATATATAAAGTTTGTATAGAGTATACATAGTGTCAATGATATTTGGTAACTATCAGTTTCTCACTTAAGAGTTCATCAGTTCATAGGTAAGAAACAGTAACCAAGCACCACTAATTTTATGTATACACTATCCTAACTTATATATTTATTAGTCATTTGTTTATATTTCAATATTATATAGAGAGAGTACATTTCCTTTTGCATTTTTCTTTTTATCTTCTTTGCACAGACATTATTTTGCAGCAGTTACAGTACATGTCTTCACAGTACATTAAATCATAAATTGATTGATGCTAAAACTTTTTGGAGATAAATAAATCATTGCTTACTGTATATAAATTTATCTATTTCTTTTTCTTTTATTATCAATTTGTAAATTACTTTACTTTATCTCTAGAAGAGTGATATTGAATTCTAACATTTATTCTTAATGTTTATTTTTCATAGTTTATCATTTTATCCTTTATCATTTACACAGGTTATCTATCTATATAGTTACATTGTGATATGTTTTTTTTTTTTTTTTCAAAACCTGAGCCAAAACCGCCTTCAGCACTCCTGAGCAACTGGTCAGCATTTTGAGAAAGAACACACACATAATGAAAATGCTTCCAGTATTGGATGTTTTTTCCCCTAGTGGTGCTGTATTTGCTCTCACTTGGAGTACTAGAGAGCTATAACCCCACAAAAATAAAATGATGACTACTAGGTTGTACTGGAGAAGTCAAACTATGCGACAATAAAATATGCAGCCTTTATAATCATTCAGTCATCTTACTTTAGGTGGTCATTGGATATCAGATTTTGCAGAGGAGAGAGTGTTTTGCATGTCATAGAAGTGTGTTGCACTGTGATCTAAATGCACAATTATCTCTTTAAATTCTATGGCAAGGGAGGAGTGGTGATATGAAGATTTAATGACTTGAAAGCACATAGTCACAATGCTGCACATGGGTGGCTCAAGGTCCATCTAACGTTACTGCATCGTTAACAAAACTGCAGCATACTTTGGTACGATTAGTAGTGTCTGAACAGCCCTTTCTAAAGTAGTGCTGTTTATATAGTAAACTGGAAAAAATCTAGAAAAGATGATCCAAACATTTTCAACCATCAAACTGGTCAGCCATTGCACAGCTGATGGTTGTTTACAACAGGAAAATTATGAAAAGAAAATATACCATCCAGAATAACAGATTAAAAGTAGGAATGTGGAATTTCAAAACTGTTCTTGACCACAAACAACAAATTATTATCATGCACTCTCAGAAATTCATGTGAAAAACAATAAGTGGGTGTTGCTTTTGCTATTGGTGCAGAGTTAACCAACCAAATAGAACAACTTCATGGTTTTTGTGACAGAATCATGTACTTTCGAGTTCCTTTGCCATGCAATCAGTTTATGACTGTCCTTTCTGTTTATGCTCTCACTCTTGACAGCAATGAACAATCTATCATGGCTTTCTATTAAGATCTTAAATCAACCATAACCTCAATTCCAAACACAGATAAAATCCTCCTCCTTGGTGATTTGAATGACCAAGTTGGATGTAATCAGGAGACCTTGGAAGCATGGTTTAGGCAAGAGTAATAGTAATGGTTTTGATTTCTTTAGCTTTGCATTGAATTTGAATAAGTGATGGACCACATGATCATACGTGGAAAGTTAAAACTCTACATCATGTGTAAATATGATTTGAATGAATCAAAATCTCTTAATATATGGAATTAGTGATGGACCACATGCTCATACATGGAAAGTTGAAACTCTGCATCATGTGTAAAATAAGATCTGGTTGAATAAATGAAATATTGAACTGTGCTTTTCAAGGATCTCTTACACTTCCTCAATTATTAAAGAAAATGTCATTAATATTCTTCCTCAAAAGAGTATTATTCTTGAGATTATGGATTATCTCACAAATGATGAGGTTCAAAAAACAATTAACAAAATTAATCCTGGGAAGGCACAAAGTTTTCATGGTATTCCTATAGAGGTCTTTCTCTTCTGCTTGTTTATAGGGCTGAGATGGTGGCTTAAATTGTGTTGGCGTGATAAGAATTCAAGAGCAATTGTTGACTGAAATCCTTTACATTCACTTGAGTAAACAATAGGAAGTAAAGAGAAAATAAGTTTCAAGGAAAGAGAATAATGAACACAGTGATGAGCCAAATGAATATGGCTGAAGTATAAAAAATAAAAGGTTAAAAAAAAAGAAAATTAAAGCAGAAAAAGAGAAAGTGAAAGAGGAAAAGAGAAGAAAGTAAAAGAGCTGAAGAGAAGAAAGTGAAAGAAGAAAAGAGAAGATTAAATAATGTAGTTTACCTAACTATTATGTTTGTTTCACATTAAGTGTATGTCTCCTTATACTATTGTAACAATTGAATTTCTTTTGTCTGTAGTAAGACCAGGTAAGACTGATAAGTCACCTTATATTTTATACACAAGTAAATGTCTTGAAAAATGTGTACTAGAAGAGATATTAATCTGCTTGTAAAGTGTTAATATTTAGAAAGTAGTTAAGACAAGTGTGTGAAATGAAAACTCATCATTCTATTTATACTGGCTATATCTGATTCCTAGCTAAATCATACTATATTCTAAAACCTAGAGGGTGTTGTTGTATTTTTGGGGGGGACCAGTCTTTTGACTTCCTGCATACGAAATTATTCACTAGAAACTATTTACTAATTTTTCAGCTACTACTAACCTATTAAATCTGATATTGTTGTTAGTCTTGGAGATATGCTACATTGAAAAGAAAAGATGCTTTCTATTGTGATTTACTTTTAATGTCTTTAATACGTGTACAATGTTGTAGGCCATTTCCTCTCTATTGTTCTGTTTATTTCTTGAAGTCTATTCTTTTATTGCATTGAAAGTCAGGTTTTCTGCACACATTTTTTGAAGATTTATATTCAAATAAAATGAATGTCTTTATATTCTGTATCATATATCTATAAAAAAAACAACATTCAGGTAAAAAGATTGAGTAACTTTGAAAGTGTTTCCTTTGAGATTTTAGAAGTTTTACCTTAAAAAAAACAAAACCATTTTGTTTTCATGTGTGAATGAAATACAGTGCATGTCATTTTCAGCAGTTTAAATGTCATTGCATGTGTTGTATAATGCTATCATACTTCCTATCAAAATTGTGATCTTTTTATATTGTGGATTAGTACTTCTGTCTAGGAATAGTTTTTAGTATTTTTGTGCTCTATTCATAATGAAAGTGTCATCTCCCTCTTCACCTAGAATCAGCATGTAGTTCTCTTTGATATCAGCTGGGATCTAAGTACACTATCTATTTCTCCATTTCAATATATATATATATATATATATATATATAATTATTATTACTCCTTGCAGTTTTTTCACACTAGCGTTACCTGATAGTTTCTCATTGGACTCTAAGTGACATTTTGTCTTTATCACCACATAACGTATACTTACTATTCTTTTGCATATTATTATTATTATTATTATTATTATTATTATCATTATTATGAAATTCAAAAATTCAAATAATAAAAAATATAGAATTTGAATAATAAACTTATAAAACTATAATTATTTACAAAATTTTTCCCTATCATCACCAATTGTATAACTAGTATCAAAACCATGTAAATATGGAACATTTTCTTGTACTGATATAAATGTTTAGTCTAATGTTTGTCAATTTTAAAGCCATAAGCAGCTTTTTGTAATGTATTATCAATCTGGTTTTACTATTGAGTAATGAAAAATTTCATTGGTGTGTATCACAAGGTATTTTGGCATGATTCATATGATGAAATTGCATACCCAATATGTAGACATGTATGTGTTTTATAGATAAGTAGATTACAAGTATACCATAATCCAAGAGCATTAATGTTTTTCAAACGTAGAGAAAACCAATTTGAAGGAAACCTTTGAAACATTGATAATACATTTATTAGGGAAAGTTTGTTTTCTGTAGATGATCAAATGGTTTCATATAGCTATTGAATTTGATATGTGTACTTATTTGATTGAGGGGAAGGTAAAAACATTTTTTCTCCAGCGGGGAAAGGATAATATCTAGAGGGGATCTCTAACAATAATCAGGAAGCCATGTTGATGCAAGATTTAACTAATCATACAGCACTTAAATTTCCAAATTTCAAAAGAAAAACACAAGATTAATTATTTGCCTTATTAAAATAATTGTTCACATTATGATTATAAATATTACTAATTAAATTCATAGATAATTCTTCAAGCTGAATATATCAAATAATCATGTAACTTTCTTGCCTTGTTTGGACAAATAAAATATACCAATATTTGAATTGGTAAATCTTAATTATTATTTGATTTAAAAAATATTTTTGAAAACTTAGAAATGTTTCCTTTCTTAGTTATACATCACATTTCTTTCACTTTTGTATTAGATGTTAGTGGGACTACAGCGTAACTATAGTTCTAAAAAATTTTGAAAAATTTGTTGTCTGTATCAGCTATGTACAGTGTGAAATGATAAAATTGTCGCTCTAGAAAAGACGACATGATTCCATTTCCATTTAATGAAAACCAGTTTTCATTTTTTGTTGCAGACCATCTACTATTTGGCCAGTTGTGTACAAATCCCAAGAGCGATAGGAGCCTTCTATCATGTCTGAAAATGACACAATGTTCAATGAGCGAGATCGGAGATGCACCGCTGTACAACTCATGCTCTCTACTGATCCAACTTACAACAACAGGACCATTGCCAGCATCCTCAAAATGCAAATCTGGATTGCCATGAATAACAGGGACATGCCCAGGATGATGAAAACAAAGTTTCCGGCTATGGTCGTGGTCTTTGGTGTGGTTTCAAGTGAGGGCCACATCATGCCACCTCACATCTTCGAATTCGGCTTGAAAGTCAATACCAAAGTGTACCTGGATGTGCTGAAGAGTGTGGTGATCCCCTGGTGCAATCAGGTTGCTGGTGGCAGACCCTGGGTGTGGTAGCAGGACTCGGCGCCGGCCCACAAGTCCAAAGAGATCCAGACTTGGCTTCAGAAGGAGTGTTATGACTTTGTACCCTTCTCTCACTGCCCCCCCTCCTCCCCCGAGATGAACCCGATGGACTACTTCGTTTGGTCATACCTCGAGAACATTACCAATGTGACCTCCCACAACACCAAAGCCAGCCTGATCGCCGCCATCTGCTGAGTATTCGCCGAGGTCCCACTGGCGCTTGTGGAAAAGGCATGCTCCCAGTTCCGGATCCGTATTGAGGTGGTGATTGAGGCTGAAGGTGGCTACATTGAATAGATGTCAGCTCTACTACATAATCACATTACTTGAATTGATTTTTTTCTATAAAAATTTTAAATTAAAGCTGTAGTGTTGTTTTCTTTAGGACGACAATTTTATCGTTCGACCCTGTACATTGTTTCTTGATTTTGATTAACACTGAAAAGTTTATGAAGAATTCTTCAGAATAGCTGCCATGATTTTTCAGAAAAATTCTTTGACTTTTCAGGTTTTGTTCAGTTCAGTTTT
The DNA here is from genome assembly GCA_963585895.1 of Sepioteuthis lessoniana. Lineage (NCBI taxonomy): Eukaryota > Metazoa > Mollusca > Cephalopoda > Myopsida > Loliginidae > Sepioteuthis > Sepioteuthis lessoniana. The sequence goes on along the minus strand of OY757913.1, from coordinate 79,357,777 downwards.
TTTTTGTTTAATGGCGTATCAACCTTCATAGGTTATTTCATACCTTGTGGAAGGACAGTAGTGGTGCTATTTAACCCATTGCTGGAATGACTTTTCAGGAATAATATATATATAACTTGACTGATGAAAATACCTACTTGCTCACAATTATTCTTAAGAATGGTTTTACTTTCCCAGCCAGCTTTAATCCAAGTCTTGATTTCAAAGTTGGCATAGATGAGTACCATAGCTATATTTGCTAGCCTATTTTTTAAATTTTATTCTAGACTCAGCAGTTCCAATCTATTTGTATGATAAATATCACTCTCAGTTAAAAATCATTCAATGATTTACCTGGGCAATTGAATACCCTCAAGCATCCAAAATCACCTCTCTTCCTATTACATGGAAATGAAAGCTCATGATATTTCTTGATGCATGTAGTTAATTTCGAAATACTGCTGGCAATGAAATTCTTGAGTGAACACAGGTCTTTGTGTCAAATTCTATATAGTGTTACAATACATGAAAAAATGAATTCTTTGTTTATTCAATATTTCCTTCTTGCATCATGCAATGCAGTTAGTTTTATGATTGCAATCATCTGTCTCATTCTTTACTTTTTAAGCTGTTTATTTCTACTTGATATTTTTTTACTTTTTATTTTATTTCATTTATTTATCTTTGTTTTTAGTTTTCTTTGCTCTTAATGTTATCAACAGAGTTGCTATTTTCAACATTTGGCAACACTTGATCCAATAAATTGTAATAGAAACAGAAAACACTTTTAAGAAATTGCTAAGGAAATATGATATAAGAAATATATAACTGCTAAAAGAATTTGATTTTTTTTCATCAAATATAAAATCTTAAATAATAAATTGTTAAAAACTTTTAAAGATTAATTTTTACTAGCCTAAAAATATATATATGAATAATAAACTACAATATTTTGTTGCATATAAAGCACACTGTTTTCTTACTCATTTATCACCAAAATCTTAGCTTTGAAATCACCTGCATTCTAAATAGTAAAGGTCAGTCTTGATATCTACAATATTAAGTATCTCAAACCAGGTCTTTCTTACAGTTGATGCAATTCAGGCTCAGCCTGGGTGATACTAACAAGGTTATTTTATTTTATATTATGGTGCATCTTATTAAAAGAGGAATCAAGTAAGCTAAAATGTACAAATAACCTGCTAAATAAAGTTTAATGCATAACAAACAGGGTCCGAGGTGAGAGGTAGATCTTCTTGTGAGATTTGGGGCAGGCTCTAGAACAGTGGTTCTCAAATTCACAGCGTACTAAGAAACATATATGACTTACATGGCCTATCAAGTCTTTACTCGATTACAATATGAATATACTTTAGAAAACTCAATTTGGGAATTACTACTGGAAAAAGATCTCTGGGATAATCCTTCAGAGATAATAACCCAAGAAACCATCGCATCCAATTTTATTCCCTTCTATTAGTGTTGTGAATTTCCCTTTATGATATTCTCTAAACCAAAGTTGATTTGAATTCATTGTACACCTAATCAATCTTTATATTCACTTTGGCATTGTTTCATAAGACAAAATCAGATGCTGGAATTTTGAAACTTTAAATCTATAAACATTCATTGAATGTATACAGTTTATCTATTTGTAGTGAGTTCAATTCTTGGGTCAGGCAGTTGAATCCATATACTAAGATTCAGTGAAACAAGTGGAAGTGACCACATAAGGATAAATTTTAAAGGATTAATAGGAAATATCATTGAACATGGACTGAAGAATGATAACAGTTTATTGCTATGGATTAAATAAAGGGATTGTTTTGAAATCCCTAAAATGTTACTGATTACAATACCTACAGAAAGCTGAAGAGTTCAATGGCTGAAACCAAGATGAAGATAATAATCCAAGTACATCAGTGATCTTACTACTATTTACTAAATATCTTTTTTATCTTTCATCACATAACTCAAGGACAACTTGTATTAATTAAGGTAAGGTCATTAAATTTTCTGTAATTACTATTATGCTGCCAGAATACCTTTTTGCACAAGTTTTCATAAATTCTAAAGCTTTTGAAGATTTGAAAAATGGGTTAAGTAAAGAATATAAATTTGATGTGAAATCGAGCTCTTACTTTATGTCCACCAGGTTAGCTAAACTGAATCTTTATCTTTTTGCTTAACTGAATAAAGTAGATATTAGGTGAAAATTTCCTTACCAGAAACCAAGCCTTCTTTTCTATGACTTTTTTACCAGTCACTAAAAAATCAACACTAAAAAAAACTATTTGCATTTATAGCCACCAAAAGACCATAAGCATTAATCTCTCAATGATGATTATTAACTTCTAAATCCATGCAAAAACATAGTTAAATGTTTACCTGTGTTTATTGCTGTGGTAAAATGGATATATTTATGGTATGTTTACATAACCTAAGATCTCATCATTAGGTTTTCAGTTCGCAAAAATAATTCTTCATCTCAGAAATTCAAACAGAAATAACTTTATCTATGACTGTAAACATACAGGAAAGTGACTCTGTATCTCTATTTATTAATAAGACTGCCTCAAGCAAATCCTGACTCATGAATATTCTCTAAGAAGAAAATCAAGTAAAGAAATTGTGTAATTCATCTGGACATTAAGCAGTTAATTCAAAAATAATCATGCTAAGTTTCTCTTGAGACAAATGTTATCTGGGCTCATCATTGTACAGGAAGAATTCAGAAAACATTGAAAGATAATGAATTTATTTTCTATTAATGTACCTTGTTATGGTTTTATAGCTAATTCAACTTCATATCTGGTTAAAATTAACATTATATTAGAAAAAAATATACTGAAAGTTGCTTCAGCAACATTGTGATAGAGAACTAACAAGGTCTAGTGAGACTGTGAGGTATTACCTAGGTTAATGGTAATAATGTTTAAGCCTTAAAACTATAACTAATTCCTGCATCATCATCTCAAAAAGGCTTTACTAGACTTTTGAAAGTAGGAGGTGCATGAACTGTTATATTTTTTTCAACCATTTGTTATGCCATACTAAATTGAATCATGTCCTAGGTATGATACTTAACTGCATCTAATGGTGAGGCACCAGTTCTGGAGCTTTGCCATTACTCTCAGGTCCACTCTGACCCAGAATGGTAAAACCTGTTAAGGTCTCATCTATGGGTCAAATAGGTCTGTTTAATAATTATTCATATTTGATAGAACTGTGTGTAAAATAAATCCTCTTAACATGTACAACACAGGCCACTCTCAGTGTCTACATAGCTACAAGCCAGTGACAAGCATAGCAAGATAAGTAGTTTCTATGCAAACTACAAGTTTTATTTCAGTATACCTTCTCTTATACTTTTCCTGTCAAAAATACCTACAAGTCAACAGAGGCCTGATGCTGACACTTCCTTCTCCAGTTTTGATTTCAAGAAAAGTTGACTTCACCATGGCTTTGTCATTAGACTGAAGCTCCTTCTACTCCATATATGTATATGAATGTGTGTATATATATATATATATATATATATATATATATATATATATATATATATATATATATAAAGCATGCACATGCATGCCCACATTTATACACTACAGAAAAATTATGCTGCGCCAGTCTTCCAAGTTGTTTTTATTTGGTTTTAAAACTGGTCCCTTACACAACTGAGAAAATATGCAACTTAATTTAGCTACCAAACATACCTATATATTTGAGTGTGTACACAGGGTGGGGCATATGTTCTGCAAAAAACATTCAATTTAAGAAATGGAGTGCTGGATATATGCATATAGCCATATCCTCCTTCTTACTTCTTAGTTCTTGCTCTCATATGGTTTAAGATGTATAGATTTGAAAGCAAAGAGATCTGTTATAACTGAGCTACATCTTGCTGGCAAAAGCACAACACAAACTTTTCAACATGCTGAAAAATTTTTGAAATTGATCCTTCATTAGATGGATGGCCAGGTGGGCTGAGGTTGTTCAATACACTGACTGCATTTCTGCAGAGGAGTAAGACCCCCCCCCAACAAGTGTCCTAGATATGACACTAAACAATCTGATAGTGAGACTCCAGTAATGTTGGAGCTTTGGGTAATGCATTGTCATTACTGGCCTGGAGTGGTAGCGCCTGATTTAAACTGTATGCAAATTATAAATGATATTTAACCCCCTCCCTCAATGAGGTTTATAACAAGGTGTAGAGCCCCTTTGAAAGTGACAATACATCCAGTTTTCATGGAAGATACATAAAAACAAAGTATGTGAAATTTTACAAGAACGACATGAAATTCACTGTACTGTGAAATTGGGGGCTTAAAGTGGGTAAATGCCCCCTAGTGATAATTCAAGTACCTCTGATTTTAATGAAATTAAAATCATATTGCTGATGTTTATAGGAAGTCAGGATCTTTATCTAAGAGTGTATACTGATTTAATTAATTGTAACTGGGAAAAATGCTAAATCACATATTTCAAGTGTTAACTGATTTGATTATTGGAAAATGGAAAAAGTGCTGAATTGCATATTTCAAGTGTTAACTGATCTGATAAATCCTTTCTTCAGAGTTTTTATTATTTCTCATTTTCTTTTCTAATTGCTTTACTTTCTGTAAAGCAATTAGAAAAGAAAAGTTTAAAAACATATTTATATCTTTATGCAGCCTTGTTCTTGATATAAAGTTTGCTACCATCATACTTGATTTGTTAAGTATCATAAATAGTCATAATGAAGATGCTACATTACTAGGATGATATATCTTTAATTGTTAGTGTTAGTTGTGATTCTTTAATAAAAATTGCAATATATACATCTTTATAATTTTCCTCAAGCTTTTATTTACTTGCATATTACATGCAAAAGCTGCAGTCTATGTGATGGCCACTTCAATTTATAAGCCAAAATATTGAGATAAAGAATAAGAAGTTTGTATGCGTCCATGATTATATCTGGTTTAAAGGAAGCACATCTTTTACCCAAAACTGGAATTCAAAAGTATATTTGACTATATTCTAATTTTTTGGCCGAACCCTGGCAATAAGAACTTACAAATATTCTGCTCCAAAATATTCAATGATATCGAAGCAGTAACTTTCATAAATTGGAATACAATTTTTGAAGGCTCTTTCTGAAACCAGTCAATGATGGGTATTTCTGCTAGTATATATATATATAAAACAAAATATTCAGATGATTTTCATTCATATGAATATTTGTATTTTAAATTTATATAATGTCAGATTTATTCCATCTTTCTCTAATATATAATTTAGAATATTAAAAAGGTCATTATGTCAAATACTGCCCATTTTCACACACAGTAGATTTTCTATGATCATCGGATAGATTCATCCGATGATCATACTAACTAATTGTTGTATAGTGGCTTGTACCACGTGACTTTGGGTATCATGAAGATATAAAAGATGTCATGTTTCTTAAGCACGTCGGTACGTAAAGATCTCAGTCAGTAGTAAGACCAACTTCGGATGTAACATCAACAGTGCAAGACTTATAATATTTGTCAGGCTGTACCACTTCAGTTAATAAATTATTAACTCTATTTCATTGTGTATCTCTTCCTTACCACAATACAACATTAATAATACTAGAAACTTTTGGGGTCATTGGCGGATACATCAGATTGTGGCCCTTTTATTATTTTAAATTTAAAATCAGTTCAGCTTTTAAGAGCATTGAGGATTTTTAAAATTTCTTATTCATTTTGGACAACTTCTTGTCCAAAACATTTGTATTAATAATAAAAAAAATGATATATTATGTAAAAGAAGAATTGAATGGGCCATTGCCTTGAATGATGGAAAATGATCACACTGCTCTTCTTATAATTGTATATACAAGTTTCCCTTGTTAGAAAGCATAAATAAGTTTTAAATCTACCTTGACAAAGCCTGAAGAATTTGATTCTGTTTTGTTGGATGTTGCAATCAAATGATCATATTCAAATATTTGAACTGTTTAGATATTAGTTTAAAAGATCTATGTATTGAATTAATGAGGCTTTTATTTTTATTTTTAATTATCTTAAAAACATTTGATTGATTTCAAATAAAATTGAAATGTAATATTCCTTGTAAATCAAACTGGGATCTAATATTTGAATGGATTCTAACCAGTAATTCATGTTCTCTTCTTGTTACTAAACTTTATCCATAGTGGTTTTTATGGCCAATTATTCTCTCTGCTACTGCATTAGTTTTGATTTCTTGGTTTCTAGTTGTTTGATCTGCAGTCATGAAGTTTTTACTGTTGACATTCATAACATTTGGATGATTGAGTAGATTCTTAACTTGGTTTTATCAATCTAGGTTACTTGTTGATTTATTTCTATTTCAACAAATATTTATTATACTAAATATTATCTACATAAGTTTGATAAGTGCCATTTTAAATTTATCAAATCCAACTTGTCATATACTTTGTATGATAATGTATTCATTTGTAACTTCTTTAAAGAATATTAGAATGTTTATATATGTGTGTTTATATATCTATAAATGTGAGCATGTGTATATATGTGTTTGTGGATATATATGTAAATATGTGTGTATCTATATTTATATATCTGTATGTGTATATATATATGTGTGTGTGTATGTATATATATATATATATATATATATATATATAACACATCACTCAATAAGTCCTGGGCCTGACATATAGATGGCTCCACCAATAAAAACTTTTTATGGTTTTTGTAAAGTACTATCCTTCAAATGGTATCTGTCAAAATTTGAGTTCAGTCAGATTATTAGTTCACAAATTACAGTTATTTAAGTGAAGCTACTGTTGCAAATTTTCAAAACAGTGGAAAAATCTGAATTTTGTATGTTAATAAAGCATTTTTTCTTGAAGATTTTAAAAAGAAACAATTCTCAGTATTCATCCAAACCTGTTTAGATAATGATTTTCTGCCTAAGTATACAATATATATATATATATATATATATATATATATATACGTATATGTTGTTGCTGTCATGTGTATGATACTACACTGCATCTGGTGGGGAGGCTCCAGTTCAGTTGCTTTGGAAAATGTGGAGAATCCCTTCATTACCATTACTCCCAGGTCCACTCTGACCCATAGAAGAGATCCTGTTAGGGTCCCATCTTTGAGTTATATAAAGAACTGTTCAATCATTTACTAAGGATTATTACTATTTGAAACCATGCAGTTGTGCAAGTTATTTGTATTAGATTGGAACACTTGATTAATAGTATTACTAAAGTTAAACACCAATACTCGAAAACTATTTAACTGGGTGTAAACAGATGAATTTTAACAACTTGTTCAAAAATGAAGTTACCTACAAACTATTTGCTTACAATTCATATATACATGTTCATAGAAAAAAGGTAAAACAGAAAAAAGATATATGTTTGATGGTTTGTTTATTTGCCAATGTGTTTCAACTTCTAGTTTTTGTCTGAAGACAAAAATATTCTTTCAAAATTATTTTTGTATGAGGAATAATTATGAGATATATATATTCTTTTTATTCAGTTGGAAGTCTTCATCATGGCTTGTAGATATTGCTATGTGAAAAAAAAAATGGAATAATACAGGCTGATATGTTCAAATTACATTGTCATGTAAAGAAATGTTTTTGAAAAGTAAATGGCATTCTGTGGCTTGAGAAACAAATTTGTAATGTTTTATTGCTTTAAATATTTAGAGAAAAGCAGGAGCTAATCTTTAGTGTGAATTTTAAATTCTTTTAGTATCATTTTTCCTATAGACGGTGATATTTTGAAAAAAAAAAATTGTCGTGGCATCGTATTTTGGCATGCTATGGAACATGCTTCTATTATTCTTCATTTATTTTTGTCATGAATGAAAGCAAATGTGACTGAGTTTTGAAAATCAAGTGTGGTTGGTTAGAATATTATGAGAAACTAAAGAGTTTGTTGTGTTACCAATTTTAAAGTCTTTTTTATGTTCATAAATTCTTTTGTTTAAATTTCTCCTATGTAAAATTAATTGCAATTTAAGCAGCAGATTTTGTAAACATCTGCATTAGATAGGGAATTTGTGTTTGTAGAGTTGTTCTTTACTATTTGTTTTATTGTTTTTGTTGTGCTGGTAGTGGTTTTTATGACTAAGTAATTTATGTTTTTTCGATTGAGGGTGGTAGTGGGATTTGGGGTAATATTATTGGTCCTTTTATAGGGTTGGTATTTAAGCTAGGTTTATTTTTATTCATATTGTGAGATGTATGTTTGTAGATATTTATGGCTTTTGATTTGGCACAGTGATTGAAAAATTCAGGATATTGTAGTTTGGAAAAAGAGTTTTTGATGTGTTCAAATTCTTTGTTTAGATATTTGGGGGAGCTGATTCTAAGAGCTCTCAGGAAAAACCTATGAGAATGCCACTTTTTGTTTTATCACTGTGGTTTGAATAAAAATGTAGTCATTTTTGTCATTTATCTTGTGGTAAACTTTGAATTCTAATTCATCATTATTGTTCATTTCTAAGAAAGGTAAGGAATTATTTTTCTCAAGTTCATATGTGAAATTAATGCTTGGTTCATCTTGTTTGAGTTTGTATGCGATGGAAGGAATATTATGTTATTTGTGGTATATGGTTAAAATGTTGTCAATATATCTAAATTATTGGCTATCAGTAGGTAGGATGTGTTTGAAAGGTTGGGATTCTAAAAATTCTAGAAAAAGGCAGGCTTGAATGCCACTTACAGGAGATCCCATGGGAAGGCCAAATTTTTGTTGATAGTAAGTATTATTATATTTGAAAAAGGAATGGTTAGTGCATAATGCAATTATTTTAATGAGTTTAGAGACAGATAGGTTTTTTGATTTTTTTCTAGGTGGTTTTTCATTTGGAGGATACATTTTTTTCCCAGTCTGGTGGGTATGAAGGGTGCTGCACTCATATTATCTAGCATTTCAACAAAAATTGCTGTCCAGAAAGTATTGTTGTCTTTCCTGTAGCTTAACGATTGTACCCAGTCATGTTTAACAGAATTAAAACAATTTAACCCCATGGATTAAATAAAGGGTTCAGTTTGAAGTTTTCTCTTGGCTCCCAAGTTCAACTTGAAACACCTGAAGAAGGACATATCGACCGAAACATTGTGAGTATAACAATGAAGATGAAGACAATAGTCTGAATATTCTGTGTGATAAAACTTATCAGACTTCATCTCATAAATTTAGACAGACATATAGTTGTTATTTATTAAATTTTACTTAGTCTGATACAGATGTTGCTCACATTACCAGCTGTTCTTAAGTAGTCACTCATCTCAGAATTGAAGTGACTCATCACTGCTTAACTTCAATGAAACCATTATTTTCAGCATGATTTGACCATAAGTTAAGCATGACATGTAGTTATGGGAATATTTTCTGAAATTTTAACAGCATAATGTTAGATTTATGTAATTATTTACCACTGAATTAAGTGCATGGAAAACGAAGGAGATTATATTGAAAAGCAAATATTTGTCCTGTAAAATAAACATTTTCCTTATTAGGCTATAAACATATATATCAAGATATCACATTAATGGTTTGTATACTATCTTAAGTTTTATTCAATGGGTATTTAATGTTATATATAATCTATGACTGTCTGAAGTAAATAAAATATGTTGAGTTACGAGGAGCATAATTTTAAGTAAATATAACTCTTATTTTCAAACTATAGTCTACCTCTGTGTAGAATTAGTTGTTATATTTCTATATAAATTTCATACACTAAATGTAACAACTATTATAGAACAAGGATAGTATTTTTTATACATAAATTGAAAGTAAAACCTGAAATTGCACATTTCCAGTGAGGAATAAAACTCTGGCCACCCATATGACAAACAGGGATACAATAAAGAACTTAAAGCTTCTGCAATAGGCTACTTTTGATATTCACTCACAATTGTGAAGAATAAAAGCTTTTAAATTAATCCATGACACTCAAAGTGAGTCAGTAATCTCTACTATTTAAATTGTAACTTTGTATGTTGGTCTTTCCTTACTAGTTTGAAGATTTATTCTTTCAAGATCTTTTAGCCTGAGGAACTCACTGTCTACTAAAAGAGGTAGTATGAGAACTTAAATTTCTTTTACTCTCTTTCAAGTAATGCATTTGAACTTTGTTCTATTTATAGAAAATGATTGCATTAACTCTGAAACTCTATGGTTCAGTCCACTGAATTTTAGAATAAACACAAATTCTTTTGATGTCTGACAGCATGTCTTGTATATCTTGCAGTCTGAAAATATTAACCAAATTTTACAAAGTGGACTTTGAAAACAAACTTTTCTGATATGTCAAATGTCTCAAAGGAATTGTTGATGTCACTAATTCTATTATGTTTTGACATATGTAAAATAAAGTTGTTTAATCAATTTTAATGTTCAATTTTGGAAAACTCATTTTGCTGGCATATATGATATTCAATTGATACCAAAATAGAATACAAATTCCTTCATTATATTATCTATATTAGGAATTAAAAAGTCTTTGTCTGTTTTCTAGAGATGACAAAATTGTTTGATATGCTTATTTATTGGACACTGGGGAAGGTTTTAATGTAAAAAACTTAGTTTGTCATGGGGAACATGACACTGTCATCAAGAGTGGTGTCTAACAATTAGCAATTATGAGTGAGAAGCTGTGTTACTGCAAGTTATAGTTAATAAATGTAGAATTTAAATTTCCAAAATACAAAACAAAAAAATTAATAGATTATTTGCCTTACTAAAATGTTTATTCACATATAATGAAATATTACCATTTAGGTTCATAGGCAGAGATATAAAATGATTACATAACATTATTGCTTACTTAGACACTATCTAATTGCAGACAATAACAAAAATATTTAAGTTGTTGAATCTCTTAAATATCACTAATTAATGAATATTTTCCATATAACAATATAAACTTTTAAGATAATATACAATATAGTAAAACTCTTTTCTATTTCATGTACATAGTGCATTCAATAAGTTTCCAGACTTTTTTTGTATGAGCATTTAAAAATGTCGTAGACTCTTGAAAATTCACTGTTATTCTATACATCTTATGAGATGACTGACCAATTTTTATTATTTCAGGTTCAAATGAACAGCTACAGCAGCAATTGGAATACACCCTAATAAAGCCTGATTGTCACAGCTGGTGAATTTCAAAAATGCAATCTGGACGTGCGGACACTTTAGAAGAACGATATGCAATAAAATTCTATTTTAAACTTGGAAAAAATGCCAGAGAAATGTATGGAATGCTTCAGACTGCTTTTTGACCATCTTGCATGAATTGAACATCAGTTTTTGAGTGGCATAAGAGATTCAAGGAAGGCAGGGAGTCTGTGAGGAATGATGTGTGGGAGGAGTAAGGTGTGTGGGAGGAGTAAGGTGTGTGGGAGGAGTAAGGTGTGTGGTTCTAAATTCTGTGGGGATAGTCTCCAAGAGGAATGTACTCAATAACTTTGCTTCACTGTATTTATTATCAATATAATTCAAAGTAAATACTGCTTATTATCGAGAAGAAAACTCTTAAAGACGATCATGACTAATTCTACTTAGTTCTCTTGCTTAGTAGTAGAGCAGTAGACTGAATACTGTGAGATCTAGGGTTTTAAACATAGAATCAAGTTAATGCCAAGAAGAAAATATGTGATTTTAAAATTCAGCCAAAGATAATAGGACATATTGCAACAGATCAATTGCAATTTTATTGATTTTTGGTGGAGATATTTTTGATTCATCATCTGTTGTTCAGGGTGGCTTTTTATTCCATTGCATCACTGTATTTAGGAGGTAATTGGATGAGAAGATATTTATTTTTCTCTAATGATGCGAAACATTGTACAGTAAAATATTTACTGCCTTTATACTTGTATTGGATGTACCTGCTCAGATTTAAATGCACACATACATACACACACACATATATATAATGGATGTTGGTGTTATGTGTACTGGTTATATATATATATTTTGTTTTTGTGTGTGTATATGTATATATGTATATACACATTTATGATACATAAAACACCCAACTTTATAGAAAAGTTCCATTTAATAGAAACTGTAAAGTATTATTTGAAAATGATGTGGCATTGTTTGATAGAAAACACTATGTTGGATTGTAGCTAATCTTACCTATACATTTAGCTTGGTATGTATTACACAGCAGCAAATATAAATTGGATGCTGAGTATCGAAAACCTTTTGTTTTACTCGTACATTTTAAACAATTATCTCTCTTGCTTCTAGGTGTACAAAAGGATTTTTTTATGATGTGTTTATCAAATAGGATGGAAATCATTTGGTGCTTTACCAAAACTGATATCAATATTTTCAGATGATTAAGATGTATACCTTTTTTTCCTTTCTTTTTTTGACTGTCCATTATTTTTGCTGTTGACTGTGTAAAGAATTTATTTTCTAGAAACTAGACTTGTAATATGTATGACATAGTAATAAAACAGACAGTGTTATGTCTCTATTGTACAGCCTCTCTGGGATTTCAAATCTGATGCTAAGATGCTCATAGGAGGGGGACAGACAGGGAAGCTGCTCTATAGTGATAACTGATTAGTCTAATGATGCTATTCATTGACTTGTACTTAGCTTCTTCACATACAACCAAGTTGGCTATGCTATTAACTTTTTATAATTCATCTGCCACAGAAACCATCATGCCATGTTGGGAGGACTTAAAATAAACAGACTGTATCTCCAAAAGGATGTCCTGGATATGGCACCAAACTGCATCTGATGTTGAGACTCCAGTTCTGGAGATGTGTGGGGTGTAAAGTACTCCTTCATTGACATTACCAGGTTCACTCTGACTTGGAGTGGTAGTACCTGTTAGAGCCCCACATATGGGTTAAATAGACCTGTTTAAAAATTATGCATATTCAATAGAACCATGTGCAAAAAAACCTCTTGAGAAACTCCTACACAAAATGTAAATATGAATGTGATTCTTTAACCTCTAAGTATAAAATAACCCTAAACAGGTTGATGTTCTGTTAAAATCAATTCATCAACAGAAACCATCAGACTCCTCCATCCCTGTTGAGTGGAACCATTACCTGAAGTAATATAACTGAGAAGGTTGCAATGGCAAGCTTATCTCCTTAACTAGTTATGATCTTATAACTGAATATAATCTAGTAGTATACTGATGGAATGTCATTTTCATAACTATGTTAGATCTGCTAAAGAATGAATCTCTGGTGTATTTTGTTGATGGTTAACCAGTGTCAGTGAGGCACCAAAGCAGGATTTTGTAGAAGACATGTATATCAAAAGTATTGTATAGACAGAAATTTAAACCTTTTCATCAACTTTAATATATAATGCATTTATATGTGCATGATGGACATGTAGGTTTATAGGCATACATATGTGTATGTAAGTTTGTTTAAGCATATTTAATATATTTCAATCACATGCTACAAAAAGCAATAATTGTACCACCAACAAAGACTTTATCATGTGATGATTCTAGCATGGTTTCAGTGCTTAAACATAATTACCACTAACATAGAGTATCCCAGCAAGACTTGGTTGATTTTCTGTCATATTGTGGGAATTCCAGATTGAAATGCAACCACAGTAAGTAATTATTTTTACAACCAGTCAATGTGTACATGAGCACAGGAATGAAGCATTAATTATGTGATGTAAGATTTGACATGATGATTAATTGAACGATGGTTTATGGTTGTTGAAAGATTGTTTCTAATGTCCTTTAATAGCCCCAATATATACCACATTAGGGTCACTCCTAATTTTGACAGTGGCTTGGCAAGCAATATTCTGCATTAAACATATGCCATCTACAGGGAATTTATTTTTGCATTTACAGTTGCATGAGTAATCTACAGTTATTTTTTATTAATTGCAGCATATTCTCAATACAACTGTAACTTTATCTTCAAAGAGTTTTTCTTGAATATTTTATTTAGTTTGTTAGTTTTAGGGAAGCGTTTATCAATAAATTAATATTCTTCTCACTTAAGTTTTTGCTGTGTTGTTAAAATGAAGGTTGAACTAGATAACATTTTTTCTTTTATTGTTATTAATAGCAGTATTCTCATCTGCATTATTCATAGATAATAATTTATCTGGGTAACTGCTATCTTTTAGTTCTTTTTCATATTTGATTTTAATACAAAAATATCTTTATTGCTAGAATTTACTGACAGCCTTTTATGCACTGATTTTGGTATTTGTTTAAATTTCAGTGGGTTTGATTAGAAGATATATTGATATAAAATATATTCTGCTTTCTGCAGGGTAAAACTATCATCAGTAATATTCTACTAAACCTACTTGAGATTGGTTTTAACCTTGAGGTCAAAGACATTTTTTGTTCATAATGTTATTAAACCAGTCAATTGCTGCTTTTGAATTTTTCCATTAGTTTATTTGTATTGCTTCTCATAGAATGTTGCCTATACAATCAAGTATGTTCTTGCTAATCCTCCTCATTTGACTTTTTTAGGGTTTATTAGCCTGGATTCCTTTTGAAATTTTCTTTGTCTTTTAAGGTGACAAAAGTTTCCCTGTAGGAAAACCTAATTACTTCTCTGTAAGTTCCTTCTGACCTTAATGATGAAAAACTAGTATTTCTACTTTATGTCATTGTTGAGCCTCTCTGGGGTTTACTGTACCCCTGTGATGGAAAGGGGTCTTCCCCAACTCTGTAACACTTATATCTTCACATTTTTATTTCTTTTTTATTAGAAGATTTTATTTCAGTGTTTTATATTCAGTAATCCTAGAAGGTCAAGGAAAAATAGGCTCCCAAAGAAATACAAACCTCACCAGACCCTGCATTTTCCATCCATGCTTTATATTTAATGACTTGATTTTTTTTTTTAATTACAGAAATATAATAAAAGAAAGACTAAGTCTCATTAATAAATTTGTTGGCTATTACTTTATAAAAAGTGTATATATATATAAACACCAGTGAGTTGGCTGAAAAGTTTGTAGGGTGACCAAGGTACTCTCATTGAATATGACAACTTGAGGTTTATTTTTTTAATGTACTCCATCTGGTAATCCACACACGTTGGTTTTGCAGTGCCTGGATCCCATTTGTTAAAAAAGTCATGAACAGCAGTTATGAGGTCATCAAATTAATTTTTCAGCCCTCCCGCATATACACATACATACACATTTATATACAGTATCCATCATAAATATTTGAACAAATAGACAATTTGTTTCTAATCTGTTTTGAGAGTTAAAAACAAGAACAGTATACAAGATGAACCAAATGTCATTGTCATCGACATAATAACTAAATTTGATGCCTTTAGTCATGTTTTTTTTTTAGTTCTGAATGCTAAATTTATTGAAAAAATTTTTCTCTCTTTTTTTTTTTTCTAATGGAACTGCTAAATGAAACAAAAAGTGTTTTTTTAATTACTCTAAGATCTTGCTCAGAATTAATCAAGAAGATTGAAAAGTGAATCTCATCAGATTTGAAAGGTTTATGAAACTAGTAAGTTAATTTGGATCCACCACCCTCTTTCATGACCATTGCAATGTTTGGCAATAGAAAACAGTTCTTGTGCTTGTTCATGAGAAATATTTTCTATTGAGTACAGTTTATAAGAGTTAAAAAAATATATATTATTAAAAAATTCTGTTTTTATTGGTTAACAGCTATAATTCAGAAGTTCCAGTTTTCTTACCCAATGCAAATAGATACTTCAGTTAGTAAATTTTATTTGTATGTTGAAATAATCCTCTAGTAAAGTACCACATCAGTTTGTAATTTTTATTTGACTTTTATTCTAAAAACATGAAAATCTTTAATACTTTCCATTTTATATTGAAACTGGTCTGAAATGTTACATATTAAGCAAGTTGAATAAATTTTTGATAGTTTTTAGGTGTTTGTTATGATAGTTATATTGAGATAGTTTAGATTTCTTTTGAGCTGGGTGGTTATGGTGTTTGCTGGTATACATACAGTTTGTATTGTCATTTTTATTTTTATTATCTTTTTTAGACTTGTTTATTTTGTATGACTTTCTTTTAACTTTGTCTTGAGTTTTCTTCAATGTATCTTCTTTCCTCACAAAAATTTTCATCGAATATGGAATATTAAGAGACACACAACCAAAGAATAAACTTGACTGATATAGTTTTTTAAAAAATTGAATGATAAATACCGGTTCTTCTTTCCATTTAAATGTAGATTCCTTTTTGGTAATAATTTGAGTTTTATTCTTATGATTTTAGATTTCAAATGAATTGTATATTATTTACCAAACTGTTTTTCTTTTTCATGTATATTTGTAGGTATTAGGGTCATTCAGTAAATAAGATGAATTTTGTGAAAGGAATTGGCATTAAGAAATACTATTTACATTTGCACCTTTTTCAAGGAAATCAATAGTGATGTGTCCTTTCATATCACAGAACACTATTTTCATTATCATGACCTTTTTTACTGACCACTGTGCATGGAACTTTTTCTTTATTGAAGTGTCAATGTTTTTCAACTCAATGGACTTTCTTTTGAATTTGATCTTTTAATGGAAAAGCCATGTTTAGCCCATTTAGAAACATGCTTCTCTATACACATCACATATTCTTCTGTAAATTTTCTATAGTTTGCACTTCTCAGGCACCAAAGATTTGATGATAAACTTCTTTTAAAAACTGGATCACTTTGTTTGATTTGTCACTATTCTAAATAGTCTCAAAACAAATATTTTTGTGGGATTAACATAACTTTTGCTATAAACCAATTCCAAAAAATGCAGAGTTCAAATTTATGAAAAATTTATTTTTCAAAAAATTACACTCATTTATTGAATGATTCTTGAACTGAATGATAAAACCCAACATGCTGATAAGTAATTAATACTGTCTTTTGGGAGGTGAGAAAGATATTGTAGGTCAATATGTCTTTTGGGAGGTGAGAAAGATATTGTGGGTCAATATGTCTTTTGGGAGGTGAGAAAGATATTGTGGGTCAATATGTCTTTTGGGAGGTGAGAAGTATATTGTGGGTCAATATGTCTTTTGGGAGGTGAGATAGATATTGTGGGTCAATATGTCTTTTTGGAGGTGAGAAGTATATTGTGGGTCAATATGTATCTTGGGAGGTGAGAAAAATATTGTGGGTCAATATATCTTTTGGGAGGTGAGAAAGATATTGTGGGTCAATATGTCTTTTGGGAGGTGAGAAAAATATTGTGGGTCAATATGTCTTTTGGGAGGTGAGAAAAATATTGTGCGTCAATATGTCTTTTGGCAGGTGAGAAAAATATTGTGTCAATGTCTTTTGGAAGGTGAGAAAGATATTGTATCAATATGTCCTTTGGGAGGTGAGAAAAATATTGTGTGTTAATGTCTTTTTGGCAGTGAGAAAGATATTGTGGGTCAATATGTCAATATCACTTAAAAAGATATTCAGAGTTACAATCATCTTAATATATAAATGCAAAATATTTTGCCGGCCAGTCATCTGGGTCTGTAGAATACACCAACTGCATCGCTACAGAGAGCTAAGACTCCCCCAACAAGTGTCCTAGATATTACTCTAAACAATCTGATGGTGAGGCTCCAGTAATGCTGGAGCTTTGGGGAATGCAGAGTACCTTTTATTGCCATCACTCCCAGCTCCACTCTGGCCTGGTTTGGTAGCCCCTGATAAGTCCTAACTATTGGTCAAATAGAACTAAACTGTGTACTTATGCTAAACTGAATTGTTTAAAATAGAACTGTTTATATGTATAAAAACTGATTTAGCATAAAATAACCTACAATAGTTGATATGCCATAAAACCAAACCAAACCCAAAATTTTTGCCTAGGAGGTGAAGGAAAATATTCTATTTTCCTCCCAGTAACCAGTGTAGATAAACAGCCACAATTACCTATATGATCTTCTCTCTCTTTCTCATATATATGTGTGTGTGTGTGTGTGTCTGTGTGTATTTGTAAAAATGGATCATCATCAAGTATATGTAAGACCTACAGATTTTCGTTTTAAGACCAAACTTTATTTTATTTTATTTGTCGAGAGATTATCATCAAATGCAAAACATACAATAAGAGGAGGACTCTTGTCATTAGAACCCTTGTCAAGATCAGTGAAGGTTTATTAATCCTCTTAGGATTAGTCTTGGTGGTTGATCTTGTTAAAATTTGCTCTACAACTAAGTAAACATTTGACTTATGGCACACAGTGCACCTGTACAGAAAACTTGTAGAAAAGGTGAATCATGTCCCATGTATCCACTATAATCTTATTCACTAGTGTAGGCTGTTTAATAACATCTACTAGAAAGATTGATGTAAATGTCCCATCTTTGTTGTGTGACAAAAAAAATTGCTAATCATTCATACGTAGTTCTTCATGGCAGAATCCATATATATATATATATATATATATATATATAAAAGTAAATAATGGAAAAGAAACCAACTGTATCAATAAAAATGGAAAAACAAAGTAATCCAGAGTGATGAATTTATTATGAAAGAAAGTTGATGCTATAATGTTTCATTTTAATAAAACATCATGACCTTAAAAATGATGATATCAAGTTGATTGATCAACAATGGATGCTTAATAAAATGCGAAAAAAAAGGAAAAATTATGTATACAAAGAAAGAACATACAACTTCAATTCAGGCATTGACTTTCTTTCACAATAAATTCATCACTTTGGATTACTTTGTTATTTAGATTTTCTCCATATATATATATATATATAGAGAGAGAGAGAGAGAGAGAGAGAGAAGCACAAGTAGTGTAATGGTTTCTATTGAAGAAAATGGATTCAGAACACTAAGTTCTAAGCAAGATTGTTTGTGTTTTCTGTCACAGTAGTACTCTTTGGAAATGCATGTGTTCATCGCTTCTTTCCTAGCTATGGATAAAACTGTTGGCCAGATGGAGCTTTCCTGTTTTTATAGGGGAACATGTTTAGGAGAAAGAAAAACTCTAAATTCCAAACCTGATGAATATTGTTCAGATTCTGTTGCACAGTTACACCATTCTTCTGTAATTGGCTCATCCAAAAAGTATGGCTGCAGGTACACTAGCTTTCACCATTATAAACAAATCAACAGTGTAGGTTGTCTAATGTTTTGCAACTTTAAATGAAGTGTTAGGCTCTCATATGTCATGAACACACACACACACACATTCAATTTGCAGAAATTGAATATTTAAGTTTATACTACTCTCAGAGGAATACAAATTCAGTTAATTAGTATTCAAACTTCATTTCATGAAATGTTTTATATTTGATATTTTTGTTTCATAATAAATTTTAGCCACAGCAAAACATTTCAAAAGAATGAGTTATTTTTATTTGAAATCAATTGCAGCCTTTCTGTTCAGTGTAAATATCCCAGGGGAAGTAATTAGAACTGCCCACTTGAAATGAACAAAGAAAGTAGTTCTCCTATTTTTTTTTTCTTTCTTCTTTTTCTTATATACATCAAGTCAGCAGATGATAATGTTTTGCAGGCAAACTGATCAAGAAAGAGTCATTTTATGTATGTATCAGCAGTAATAAGAATAATAGGTGCATTTTTGCTTTCTTTCACAGATTTTAAAAAGAGAAGCTATAAGTAAAACAAACTTTGTTTGTATTGATACATATTTACTTCATGATATCGAAGCTGTTTTTTTTTTTACCTCATCTTGTTGCATTTTCTAAATTGGTCACTTAGAAAAATATCAATGCTTTTTATCTCTTCAACCATATTATGTATGGATAAGAACAAGAAATAGCAGGTGTCTCTTCAAAATTATTCATACATTTACATATTTGTGTGTATATGTGTGTGTATTCATTTATGAATGTGTCTGCATATGTGTATACATACATATATATATATATATATATATATATACTGTGTCTGTTAATATAAGTGGATATACATGCATACTTGTGTGTATGTGTGTGTATATATATATATATATATATATATATATCAGAAAAAATATTTTGCATCTGTTAACAGTTTATTTGCTGCTTAATAAAAACCTAAGTGAACATCATTCAAATGTGCAAATTCAATAATTTTTACTAGATATAGTATATCATGGGGTGATATTATGTTGGTTGTATACATAGGTATGTGACCCACATACTTGGTGACAGTAAGGGCAGGTATTGTCAGAAGTATGAAATGATTGGTAGTTGAAAGTCTGTCATCATCTGTGTTCCTTGAGACATGTTCCCCACTTCTCTTGTCTTGCTACTCTCCTCTATACAAACTGTTGTTCCTGAAAACTAGATAGGTTAAAACCTCCAATTGGAAGGCTCAAGGACAGGCAAATTAGTTTGATAGCTTTTGAAGAAAAGAAAACACAACTGTTTGAGACCCAAATAGTTTAATTCAAGAAAAGAAAAGAGCTTTCACAGACAATGTGCATCTGCGGATTTAGTTTGTATGAAGATTCATACTCATCATTGGTGGGTCAGTCAGACTAGTGAGCTTTGAAGTAGCGGTCCTTGCTTTGCTTGAATTTCTCTTAAGGTTGGTTTTTGCATGTGTTGTTGAGAGTGGCAACTACTTCATGCTTACTGTCTAGGGTTTTGGTGAGAAAACAGACAGGGTGCTATGTCAGACACTGACTAACAGATTGAGATTGAAGAAATGGTCACCAAGTTAAGTGAGCAGAAAAAGAGATGCTAAATTCTTAGTCTGCATTTATATAGGGGTTTATCAAGGGGTTCACATGACTTCTACAAGAGTTCTGATTGTGCTCTTATTTTGACCCACTCCACATGAGACTGTTAAATTTGAATACCTGGCTTCCAGATGTCAAATTCCTGAAGTGACTACATCTCTCTACCAAGGATGATCTCAACCAACTTTTTCCCAAAAGTCAGTGTTGATGTTAGAGTGGGCCAGGCAATGTTTAAAATGTGAGTCATTATACTGCGAAATTTACCTTATTTATTGAATGACCCTCATATTATACATAATTTTCCTTACATTAGTATGTATATATACATATAAGTTAAGTTGGCGACCATAGTCGAGATTGACCCAAAGGCTCCCTTTTTTGATAGCTACTACATCAAGGTGTAGGGGAAGGTGCTACTCCTTTCTCTGGATTGATCCACTTTACAACGCTGAACATAAAGCAAGGAGGTATCAAGTACCATTTTTTGAGTTTTTGGTATGACTCAACCAGGGATTGAACCCAGGTCTCCCAGGCCATTGGCAAACACTCTAACCATTATGCCAATGTCCGGTATATACATAACCAGCAAAAAGGAATATGATCTTTTAATTATCTTAGTTCTTAATATAATAAAGACAAAGTAATGAAATGCTAATTAAAATCCTTTATTCCTTTCTAAATAGAAACATCAATATCATTATGAACAGCTGTTATGATGGGAATCTTGGGTCTTGTACCACTCCATACTAATGACATCACTACACTCATATTTCACACAGGATAAATTTATTTGCTTTATTTTTCAATATAATCTCTATTCTTTAAAACACATTTTCCCATTGAAAAACAAGCTTTTGTATTCCTTCAATGTAGAAATCTTTAGACTGAATTTTTATCATTTGCCTACAGTGCTCTTCACTTCATCATCACTTGAAATCATTGTTCCTTACAGAAATTCTTTGAGGGTGCCAAACAAGTAGAAATCAGTGGGGCCAAACTATAAGTAGGGTATGGCAGTTGTTCCAGACCAAACAGACTGATGGTTTCCTTTAATTTTGTTGTTGTATAAGACTTTGTGAAACCCAAATACATGACCATAGAAAGGGCTAGGTCATTATACACAATATTGTGTGCTGTACCTACAAAAATTCCCAGTTGCTCGGAAATGTCCTCAATTGTAACTTTTCTGCCAGCCAAGATGAAGACATTAACTGAATCCACCATTTCACATGTGTTTGCTGTTGTGGACCTGCCTAGCCTGTCTTCATCTTGAATACTATTTCAACCTTTTTTAAACAATTTAGCTTATTTGTAAGCATTTTTTTACTAAAACATACTCCATACTCTTCTGTAAATTTCAGATGTTTTTCACTTCTCAGCCACCAAAGATTTGATAACAGACCTCTGTTCAAGCTTGGAACACTTTATTTGATTTGTTGCCATTTTGAATAGCCTTAAAACAAAGATTTTGTTGTAAACCAATTCCAAACAATGTAGAATTTACATTTATGCAAAAATATTTGGGTGGGTGGTCATGAAAATTCACCTTCTTTATTGAATGACCTTTGTGTGTGTGTGTGTGTGTGAGTGATTAAATAGGACAGATATTCTGTTTGCCTATTCTATCTTTGATCCATTCAAGTCTTCAGATGAATTTAAGAAGGCACCATATTTTTCCCCAAGTACTTTTGGCTCCAACTGGAGCCATCTTTGGGTGAGTGAATAATGAAATGAGTCATATACATCTATATAAACCTTCCTTAAACAAGATCAACCTCAAATATAGCAGCCACATCCTAAAATGCCTATAGCACTTTTCCCACCAATTCTTCTTTTTACCTCCTGTAAAATTCTTTATATATATGTATATATATATATATACACACACACACAATTAAAATTAGTAAACTCAGCCTTAGATCAAATTCAAAATGGCAGTAAAACAGTAAACTTGTAACACAAAATTTTAAAAAACAGTGTGTGTAGCCATATTAAATAGGAAAATTTCCAGAAAAAGTTTAATCTTTACAGCTGAAGTCTGAGCCGTAGATATAGCTCTCAACATCATCTCTGAAAACAACCACAAAAGCCTAATCATATTCTTACACTTGTTCTCTGTCTTATCACTAAGAAATTTAAAAAATTGCAAGATGCCCTATTCATTAAACTCCTGAGTAGGTTCCATGTACAACTCTGAAGAGATTCTAATGTATTGGATCCCAAGCCACATTGGAATAAAAGGAAATCTAAGAACTGATTCAGCAGCCAAATCTACTTTAGATTTTGTCAAATTCAAAATTCTATACTTTAACTTAAAACCAAAAATTAATAAAATTTTTTTAAAATGTCAACAACACGGAAATAACAACATTCACAATAAATTCTCCTTGATCAAACCCGCTTTGGGAGAATGGAGATGATCTTTCTGAAAATCTAGAAAAGAACAAGTCGCTATATCCTGATTAAACATTGGTTACACAAGACTTATTCCTTTATACTCAAATAAGAGGAAAGACCTCAATGTATAACATGTCAAACACCCTGCACTGTTATACAGTTTCTCGTAGAATGTGGAGCATCAGAAAATGCTTTTTCAATGTAAATAATATGAAAGATCTATTTGAAAATGTCAACATAAATAACATTCTTCTTGAGAAAAATCAAATTATACCAAAAATTATTAATACAAACGTGATCAAATATAAAATAATCTCAACATGATCCCCAAACTATTTATTAGAAAGCAATCCCAGATAATGTTGACATATAACAAAATAAAAACTCTTAACTACAAAAAGTATAAATATAGACATACAATGTCCATTACTCCCTAACCTCTAGGCATAAAATAACCCCAGATGAGTTGATATGTCATTAAAATCCATCAACCAGCCAACCAAAGTTTGAAATACAATAAAAGTACAGAGCACATACCACAATATTATAGTTATAAAATCTTTAAAAAACAAAGCACAACTTTATAGTTATAAAATCTTTAAAAAACAAAGCACAACTTTATAGTTATAAAATCTTTAAAAAACAAAGCACAACTTTATGAAATCATCAGGTGAATTCTTTCAACCACTTCTGAAAATCTTTTTATAGGGTGATTTACCACTGAAGTTACATGGCTTTTTTTTATCTCCTTTTATTTTAAGGTTTTGTTTGTTGACATGTGTTACTAGGTTTATGAATGAAGACCCAAAAGCCTTTTAGAGTGGGCAATGTGGAACAATATTTGAATATTCTCATCTGGTCAATTTATTCAAACCACACATAATTGAATTAACATTTCTGCTTTAGGAATTGGGTTCATAAATATTGACTAAGAATTTATGAATACATATCATATGGTTGTATTTTCACTTAACATTTCCACACTGTAATAGAAAACCAATAAAGTTTAGTGATATTGTAAGATACCATTGTGGTGTTCTTGGTTAGGGTTAATGTTTTAGTTTTGAAATCATGCTTGTTTCCAATATATTTATGTGATAAAGCTTTTGTTCTTTTAAAGCAACATGCATATGCATTTATATTGAATTTTAAGATTACTTGTCAACCATTATTTAAAATTTGGTTTCAAGCTTATCTGGGCAACTAAACAAGAGATGAAAATATTAATCCCAATGTAAAATAATGCAAATACTTGATCAGATGATATTAATATCAGATGGATATTGAGTTGTTCATTTAGTTATTATTTTGACTTGGAATGATATGAGTTCAGATAACTTAGCACCAAAGTCTCACATATTTCAGATTTTTTTTTTCAGCCAGCCCAAGTTTTATTGTTCTTTTTTCCATTTTTTAATTTCTAAAGTTTTTTTAAATTCAAATAATACACCAATTTCAATTCTAATTTCCTTTTCATTTTGATATTTTTCCAGTCCAGACGTTCGTGCATTTCTCTCCCTGGATAATTCAAGAAATGCCCAGGAACCTGTTGATTCAGATAGTTTTTATGACTCTGATCCTGTCATGGTAAGTTATATATATATATATATGTCACTCAAACTCCAGTGAGAAACCAGCTAATGCTGGTCTGAAAAACTCTCATAAAGGAGCTGCTGCTAATAATAATAATAATAATGATAATAATAATCATTATTATTATTATTCAATCCAAAAACACAAACAGATAATGTTTGTCTACATGTGAATAATATTTTTAAAAGCATTTTTGAATACCTTAGATTATATAACCATTTTTCTTGAAAAAGAAAAATAATACTTTGCAATCAAATGAAATAGCATTAATTTTGAAAATTTCCAAGAATATTTGTATTTTTATTTATTTATTTATTTATCTATCTATTTATTTTTTGTAGTATGTAGCAATTAGATGTTCTGATATTGATTATAGTTTTTGGCATTGTTTTAATTGTAATTTTATGTTTAGGCATCAGCAACTAGTTTATGAATTAAATGTATGCAATTTAATTCATTTGTTTATTAAGGTTACATAATATTACATAGGAGGAATGAACTTCTTAATTATTACAAAGTAACAATATCAAGTAGGTTTATTATTATTTTTTTAATCAAAAACAATGCAGTTTTCATTCAATAATATAATATTTAATGATTTGAATATTGTGCAGAATTTATTATACATTTCCAACAAGATGACTGTTAAAATTTTGTTGAATTCTGCTTCTTATTGTTTGCAAATTTCAGCAGTTTTCTTGTTCTGTCACAAAATCTACCCATTTCTGTTTACATTTGCAAATATCTAGTTTGTGTCATAAAACTCAGACTGACCATTTACACAAATGTTATAAATGTTAATAGTCAATATATCTGTTATTTCTTTAATTCAAAAAGTAAACTTGAAATTTTATTTAAAGTTTAAAAAGAGACTGAAAGATACTAAAAAAATGAATATATTAACAGAACAGATTTTTATTAAATAAATTATATTGGATGATGTAGGTCAATTATTTACAATACATTGTAATATGATGTTTAGGGGTATTAAGCCCACTCAAATGAGTTTGGTTTATAAACTGTAGATGTGATTGGTCCTTCTAAATTTGAATTTAGCCATCTATTTCTGTCTCATAATGGCTGTTACACTTGCATATAAATTTCATACTTTAAGTGTAACAACTCTTATGGAACAAAGATACTAATGAATTTAAAGAAATATAATTTGTTATCTGTCAATTTTGGTGTAATATAAACATAGAAAAGTTTAGAAGCTTTTTGGGCGATAAACATCCTTTGATTATAATTGGGGGATTTGCCTTTTAATATTGAGATAAAGATTATCAGGAAAGAATCATGTATTTTATAGACAAAGAAAGTAGTCACTTTTATTCAGGTCCAGACCTTTTTGGTTAAGAGAAAAAATACCCAGAAGTAGTTGTCTGAATTTCTGAGGTGTCACTTGATGATTTTTATCATTCAGGGTTTTCAGACTATTGTCATCATCTGTATTGTTATATTCACAATGTTTCAGTCAATATGTCCTCTGGCCTTCTTCAGGTGTTTCTTATTAAACTTGGGAACCTACATGGAACTTCAAACCACATCCTTTATTTAATCCACTGAAGACCCTTGCTCTGATTCCATTAACCATAACTGGGTACAAGTGTTACATATTCCTGTATTGTTACTCACTTGCAGTCAGGATTGAACCTGCAACTTCCAGATGATTGTCTCTTTAGAAGCTTAGGGAAACATTGTGAATATAGCAATAAAGATGAAAACAATTGTCTAAAAACCCTGAATGATAAAAACCCAGAGGTTGTATTATATATGAATACAAAAGGAAATTATACTTGATACTGAATAACCCTTCAAAGTTTGATTACAGTTAAAGATTATGATAAAAATATGTTTGTAATTATTTTTTAGTAATTTTGACTAGTATTTTTGTTATCTTTTAATTTTTGTTGCCTTATTTTTTATTACAACTTACTTGAGACTATGACAGTGAGGAACAGCTGTGATAAAGGATAATCTGTCAATAAGACTCAAATTTTCCTGTCCTTTAGCTTTGAGTAAGCTTAGTTATTTATACCGGCTACTTTGTCAACTAATCTACAAGAGCTGTTAGTTTTGTAAATGCTCAAATTAAAACCTATAGCCTATTTTTGTATCTGGCAATATTAGTCAATTTAAATCAGATTCTCAAATGAATCTATTTCTCATAGTTTAGAATATTAAGGAAATTATATAAATAATTTTGAAATAAAGCAGGGATATTTCATTTCCTTTTATTCTTTAAACCTAGGATAATTATCTCTGCTCTTGTTTAGAATATGCTGTTTGTATCCCCTGCAAATAGGGAAGACCCCTCCAAAAATTGGTATCCTGGATATGACACTAAACTGCACATGATGGTGAGGCTCCAGATCTTGGGAGTCTGGAATCACCTCTTCATTAACATTACACCTAGGTCCATTCTGACCTGGAGTGGTAGTACCTGTTAAGGTCTCCTCTATGGCTCAAATAGATTTGTATGCAAATTATTAGTATTAGATAGGAATACCTGATTTCATCTGTGTGCAAAAAACTTAAAGTCCACAAAAAAATGTAAATATAAGCATAGAATGAACCTCTTGGAATGCAATAATACTGAACAGATTGACATGCTGTTAAAATCAACCAATTATATGATTATCTCTGATTTCCTGGCTACAATGCATTATTCTTGAAACTGTCTATTAAAACCAAATTTCAGAGTGGTGACAAATAGAGATCCTTTGTTGAAATAAAGAATTTTTTAAATTTCAATCAATTTCTCTTTAAGATTAGAATCTTTCCAATATCTGGAAATTGCCATTGTTATAATCAATTAATTGAAAGAAATGTCTTTGTTAACTGGAAAAAATCTCAATGAGTTAAACATTGAACTGAAAATTTCAAAGGCAACTGCCAATTTCTTCACATTTACTTTTTATAGCTCATTAATTTTAAGTCATTTGGACAAAAAAAATTCTTCTTTCAAATTAAGATACAGATGTCATTTACCAAGTAAAAGATAATTGAAAATTATTCTCACATGGAAGCAAGGGTGGATATTGATGAGTATGAAAGGTCTTAGAGACATTCTAGCGATTAATTAAAAATATAATAGGAATGAAGTGACCTATGTTGCAAAAGATATCAAACATTTTTTAAGGTTTTAGTAAATGGCTTAATAAAAATATTTGATACCAATGGTACAGTATATAACTTCCCATTTAAAAAAGTTATTGCCTTCCAAATTATGTCTAATATCTTGTTTTCCATTTATCTTTGCAAAGTTCTTTTTTGTTTTGTTTTTGGTTGTTGTTTTTTTCATATAACTTAAAGATTGCAAGATATGGTCACCAAATTTTCCATGGTTTCTAGTTTGATTCCATAATATTAACAACTTTCTTGATATATAACAATTTTGATATAAAAAGACAGAATTTAAGGCTTTCAAGTTTTTGGAATAAATTAACTTCCAGATTGGCTTCCAGCTAGTGAAAAATGATACAATAAAGATCATTGCTAGTATAGGAACTTTGGTTTTTAATTAGTGTCCCATTTTTTGAATCTCAATACTAAAGTGAGTAAATATCCAATAAATTTCCATTGTATTTTACCTTGTGGTTAAGGCAGAGCTTAATCAATAAATGCTGTCATTATAGATATGGTCATTTTAATTGATATTAAGAGATATTCAGAGATTATTTTCATAATTCCATGTATTTTTCAAATGATTTTCTTCATTGTTTTTATGAGAACTTTGGATATACAGACTCAGTGTTCTTTAGATGTATCTAGTTTTCTTTTTGTTATTTCTTTTCTTCTTTTTTTCTCTTTTTGATTCCTTTTCATGTTTTCAGCCTCTTATTTATCCTACTCAGATGAAGTAAAAAAAATAAAGTCATTAAACAAATTTGAATAAAACATGAACACAACATACACCTGAGAAGAGTTGTTGAAGAGAGTTGTGGACAAAAAATTGTAATAAAAATCAACAAAGGTGAATCGTTACAAAATATATGGAACTCTATGACCTATGAACTCATTGGAATAGTGGTCCATGTTGATATCGGTGCTTTTATTTAGGAAAGAATAAAGTAAAGTTAATAAAGTTGGCGACCTTAGTCGAGGGTGACCTGAAGGCTCCCTTTTCAATAGCCACTACACCGAGGTGTAGGGGAGAGTGCTACTCCATTCCCTGGATTGCTCCACTTTACCCTAACCTTATAGTGCTGAGTACAAAGCAAGGCAGCATTTTTTGAGACTTTGGTATGACCCAACCTGGGATTGAATTCCAGTCTCTCAGACCATTGACGAACACTCTACTCATTAGGCCAATGGCCCGGTATAGAAAAGAACAAGATAATTCTAATTAGCATTTTATAGTTTTATCTCTGTTGTATCAAGAATTCAGATGAATAAGAAATAACATTCACTGCAGTGTTTGGATATTTTTTCATTTTTAAACTTCCATTCCATATTTGGTTTCTTCCATTTATTTTTTCATTTTTTTTTTTTTGCCTGGAGATACATTCAAAAATAAATTTGTCCATTTTCTCTATATCTATTCAATAAAAGAACTATCTCTTTTGCAAGATTATTGACTTTATCTGATTCTTTATGGTTATTGATAAAATCACTTCTGGAAATATAAAAAACTGGTTGTTTATGAATTTTGTTCATTGAGCAAATATTTCAATGGTGATGATACCTAACCCTGTGAAACACAGGTGTTAATGTGTTATATTTTCTTCTTTGTTTTTTTCCTTTTTCCAATTGAAATTATCTTTCATTATCTTCTTTTGTTACTTTTAAAAATTTTATTTCTTGTCTTCATTGTTTTCATTTTTCTTTTCTTTTTACCTGAAGTTGACAATGATAAACTCTGAACTGCAAACCTCGTGATATTATTCACAATCTGATCCTGATCATAGATCAGCACCACCAAGAGGAATGTAATAGTGTCCTTGGTATTTAAGAATTAAATTAATGCATTGTTGTTTTATAATTAAATTTAATTGGTATTAAAAGCCTACTATCTATGTTATTCTAATTATAAACAATGTTAATTGATTTAGTTAATTTTAGTTCAGATTAAAAGTGCAGTAAGGGTTACTCAAAGTCAAATATTTTTAGACCCTATTTTTCCGATGCAGGTGTCATTGGAGAAGGAGAAAGTTTTGGTAAATAAGCCAAAGCCTAGCCTGTTTACATTGGGAAAAAAAAAGTTTGGCTTTGGGTTACCCATATAGCACTTTAACCTAAACTATTTGATATGTAATTAGGAAAGACCAGAAATCATTTTACAGAATAGAATTTGAAATGCAAATGGTTGTTGATTCCAATTTTTTGTACCACAGGCCAAAAGACAGATTATTGAGATTTTTTAATAAATTCACCAAATCTACAAAATGCTTATCCTTCCAGACATGACTTATATTAAAAAGGAAAAGAAATTAATTTAAAATGGTTGTGATATAATCAAATTTCTGGATTTAAAATATTGTATTGACTTTTTTCCTTACATAATTTTATGATAATCAATATCAAAAGTATAAATGAACATATAATTTTGATAAGAAAAGAATTGGTAAACCAACTCGGTCTTCAAGTTGTGTTCAGTTCTATGCTAGAACTATTGTGAAGATTATCAGAACTTGACACATCTAATATTTTCATTCTTATTATCCATTATTCTGACTCCATTCCATAGAAATTAATAAGCCTCACACCCTTTTTTCTCCACAAATGATCAACCATGCCTCATTTTATAGTTTCTTTACAGCTTTTTATAGTTTTTCAAGCCTTACTTTTAGGAGGTATTTTTTCTTGTCTTATATACCCTGCTACAACTATGTGGATTGTTATACACAGTTCTTGGTCATAATCTCATCAGATGAAAACTTGGCTTTGCTGAGTGTCACTTTAAAATTGTCTTGAGGTTTTATGGACTCTGGATTATATTCTTTCCTTTTAACTGACAAACTGTGTCACTTTTCCAGCTGTTGTCCTCCACACATGTTACCATTTCTTATACTGATCATTTCTTGTATGTATCTGGGTCACCTGATAAGTTTTATTCCATGTAATAGACAATGGACAATCACTTTCTTTATGCTGTATGGATAATGGGAATCAAAATACAGGTCTTGTCCAATGAAGGATCTGATTTTACCCCAAAATGTTGATTGGGCTTCATATGTTGGAATCTTGGGGAACAAGCTCACAATGTCCAAACTCATCATTTGGCTTGAATGAATGGAAGCATCTTAAAAAGTTATTTCTAATTTATTATAACTTGGTGGTGATGTTTAGAAAATGTTTTGGCTAAGAATTAAAACAATGTATGGTTAAAGGAAAATTTTTTTTTCAAGACTAAGATAATAAAATTAATCAGTTCTTCTCTTTATCTTCATTCAAAGAAGTATCTTATGATATTAACTCATCTTTGTTGTAAATTATTACAACTAACTGAAAATCTGCCTTATTTGTGGGATTTTAAATGATATAATTTGATCATAAATCTATTTGTCTAACTTTTATTAAAGCATTAAATTTGGGTATAACACAGAATTATGTTATTGTGAAGATTTAATGAACATTTTCGAGAGGTTTATAACGACTCTGGTGGCCATTGCTTATACAGCAGATTTAAAGACAAAAATAAATCTTGATTTTTGGAAACCAGGAAAAATAAATGAGAAAAGTTCATGATTGTGGTTTAAAATGCTTTCATTGTAAATTGAATTCTTTACTAAAAACTTTTTTGTTGTAAATTTATCCATGCAACATTTTCTTGTTAAAATTCCTGCATTTCCAAGGAGCACATTTGGCATGTCTTTATTTCTTTGATAAAAGATAGTTCAATAACACTGAAAGTTTATAACTTTTTATCTAATGACAAAAATACCAATGTCTATCAAATTTCTCAAGTGATTCTCATAGCAACTTATAACAAGCATGGTGTAATTAAATCCACATTTTGTTAATCCAAGATGTGCCACTTCTGCACCATCTGATAATTTGTTTTTTCTCGTGTTTATTCTTCAGTGACAGGAAAAATCAACCCATATCATACTCATAATATAATTATAGTTACTGACCAAGCAACAAAGTTCAGTTGGCTGAGGCTGTAGAATATGACAACTGCATATCTGCAGAGGGGTTAGACCCCTCCCCCATGATATGATACTAAACAATCTGATGGTGAAATGCCAGTCATGGAGCTTTGGAGAATGTGGAGTACCCTTTATTGCCATTGCACCTAGATCCACTTTGACTTGGAGTGGTAGTACCTATTAGTGCCCCATCTATGGGTCCAATAGACCTATTTAATCATTAACTATATCTGAAACCATTTAACTGTGTGCAAACAATAAATAACAATACTTGAAACTGTGTGCAAACAAATGAGCTATGACTCATTTAAAAATTGTTACCAACAAACTATTTACTTAAAAATCATGTACAAACAGGATTTGGCAATAGATAACTGTCAGTGTTTGATATGCCATAAATTACAACCAACCAACTCTCCAACAGAACTTCGGTTCTTTTCTTTTACATAAAAAAATTAGAATTGCAAACTATTCAGATTTTTTATCTGAATAGTTTGCAATTCTAATTTTTAATACAGTAACATTTAAATTTTGAACCATAAATATCCCTGCTAATTACTTTATATTCATCCTATGTATAACATTTCATATGATATAGTTTTCATTTCTTTTTATGGATAGTCTATCACTACTTAACATTTGATCACTTATCAATATAGAATAGATGATCTCAGAGAATACTAGATCCTGTAAATAAGAAGTACCATCTATTAGGATATTCTATAAACAGACTTTACCATTAATGTTTCTACGTTGTTAATTGGTGCTTGATTAAAGCTGATTAAAACAACCTTTGCTTAAACATCCTTGAATTAACCTTTCATATTTTGGAGAATGAATATTTTCATGGGGTTTCTCTTTATCTATTATTCTCCTAACCACAATCCAAATTAATCTCAATTATATAAAGACAACATTTCACTGAAAAGGTTGACTTCCTCTCTGCAGAATATTCACTGTATTGAGAGAGAAAGAGATTAAATCTACATATTCAGATGCCATGAGTTGACAGGTAAAAACTTTTGTCTGTTATTAATAAACTTTCATAATGTGAGTTTTATAATGTTTTCAAAATACGCTTGTCAAAACAACTACTTTCTTTGTGAGTCTCTTGGATGATGCAGCTTAAATGTTGCCTCTTGTTGAGAGCTTTGAATCTCAATGCCTAAGTTATTTTGATATTTGTATTGAAAGGTCAAGTGTCATGCTTAATCTTTGTAAACAGAAGTGTATAGCTTCTCTCTACAAGGAATGTGGAAAACTTTCTAGCCAACCAAAAAAAGAATGACCTTGAGCCATGGAATTCTACATAATCATTCCTCAGATCAACACACTTGATGCATCAAGTTTTTTTTAATCCTTCCAAAATAATTCCATTAAGATTAAAAAGCCATTTCCTTAGTGATTAGGCTGAGAACTTTTTGTGTGTGTGTGTGTGATCTTTTTCATTTAGAAGTCCACTGACACAAGACACATTTTTTGTCTTAGAAGCAAAGAAATTTTATACTCATATTACAAAGTCTGCATTCATTCTTATCCCAATCATTATAATTTTTCGAAAAGAGAAAACTTTTAAATTCTAATTATTGGGAATTTCCCCTAAATATCCTTTTGCAATTAATTTTAATATAAATTCTACAAATAGGATATGACTTATTTTAAAGTTTAATGGCTACCAAAGGCAACTTTTAAGTAAGTTATTTATCATAAATAACAAGTAAATAATGATATTAAAGTAGGTATCACTCTAGATCATATTCATCTATTGATGCAGCATAGAATATCCATAGGTTTTACTTGTAATATATTACAATAAATCACATTTTATATATATATATATATATATAACAGAAATGACACATTATAGTAAGATTTTAATAAGTGAAATACACTTAAAATGCTCTAAGTTAGAAAATCCACCAATTTCCAGTTCAACTAAATGATAATTTTTCAATCATCCAAATTCTTGATATAATCGAGATAATTATGAAATGCTAACAAGAATCCTTCACCCTTTCCTAAATCATCATAAACCACTGTTATAATAGAAACTGCAATTCACCAATCCTCTATTTATTTTATAAACTTTGCTTTCTAGTTGAAAGCCATTTTTATAAAATAGTGTAGACGAAATGTCTAATAAGAAAGATTTACTTTTCCCTTCACTATGTTGGATGTATCTAGTGGAATATGGTAGGCTTCTATTTATCAATACTGACAATGACTACAACAACCATTTTTTTCTGTGGTTGCCTGGTTTTGGTTTCTTTGTTTTAATAGCGTAACTGGGGGAATTTGGTGGTTAATATCTCTTTCAAGGATACTAGTTTGAAAGTGAACATAATAGTACGACTGGAGTTTAAAATTGGTTACTACAATGTAACAGACCAGCAGATTAACCACTACACCATGGCAACTCCCTCCATTACTGGCTGGGTAGATGAAAATTATGGGAGAATAGTTTACCCATATATTCACCTTTTCTCTTCTCTATACTATTGTAGCATGTCAGACTGTTTATGGGATACTATTGTAGCATGTCAGACTGTTTATGGGACACAGTGTTGATAGAATGGGTTTATACCTTCCAAAGAGCATTAGTGTGATTATGATAAAATTCAATGCAGTTTGCAGTTTCTTAACTGATAATATTTATGCTATTTTTCACATGGAACTTTGTGGTATGTGAATTTTAAGATATAAGGTCTAGAGGCATGGCTCATTTAGTAAAACTATCAACATTTTCAGCTGCATTTGATAAATAAAGAATTGGTTTGACAGAACAAGTAGAATTGATAAAGGTGATGCTTGTTGTGTAATGATTATCATCATATGAAAGAGACATGGCAACTTGAGTTCAAATCCTGGGTGAAACTGTCTGCATTTCACATAGCACTAATATCCTTGGTAAAGGTATGGATCTAATTATTTTCCCTTCAGCTATGGAAAAATAGTAGGCCAGGCTGACTCTTTAACCTAGGTATGGCAACTAGTCTTGGAGAAGGAAAACTATGAAACTTCACTTAAAAATGATCTTGTGTCATGTTCTGCTCATGCCAAGGAGTTTGGTAAATATATAAAGTAGGATTAATTGAATTGATATTATTCAGTCAAATGACTGGCCTAGTTGGATAGAATTGAATGATTGAAGGTTACTTGATAAGTCCATTTTGGTAAATTCTATTTACTACTGTCAATCCAATGTCTACTTAAATGGAGGAATATTTGGAGTGTTCATTTGTCTGACAGTGCAAATTCTTCAATCAATGAGATTTATTTGTGGGTTATTTTTACTTTGGACAAATTATTAGCTGCATGATTATAAAAAATGTTTAAACTTAAATGTATTTTAAGACATTTGTTGTTATTTCATTTATAAAGATATCAAACTTTGTTTTCTTCTTTGCACATAAAAACTTTAAGTGTTATATCTCTTTAACAATGTACCTTCTAATTTTTTTATTGCTTTCATAGAACTAAAAAGCCTGGGAGTAATTGAAGATATGGAATATACTAAAAATTACTTTTTGAATGGTCAGTGATTGTTTTGTGTAAAGATCAGAGCAAGAGTAATTACTTGTTCAGCTATGTGGTTTTATTACTGAACCTTTGTTTCTTTATCTGAAACTTTAAAACTTCTTAGATGGTTTTAGTGGTTTGCATAATTTTTACTTGTGAAAGGCTGCAGAGCTGTGCTCCATAAACTTTATACAATACCAATATTATATAATGTTTTAGGTGTAAAAGATTAATTTGTAAAATTTTAGATATTACTACATATGTTACACTTAAAAAATAATTAATTTTCTGTTAAACTTGGACTTTAAAGTACTATCATTTAATTGTCTATATCAAACCTAGGACTGGATGTATAGACTTTTGGAAAGACTTTCTCAGCTGATTTACATTCTATATTTTTATGAGTCATATAACCATGTTTTCTGGAACATTAGCTGATTCAATTATTAGTTCAGAAAATTAAATCAAAATTTCAAATCTTGTCACTGATATGTCCCTATGGTCAAAAGAAAAGAGTGGATGAGTGAACCCTTGCATACACCACTCCCTTGAAAAAAAAAATGAACTACCTTACCTCAAGAGCAAATGGTTCTATACCCTCTCTCTCTCTCTCTACTTTTTGCATCACTTCATATTTTTTTCTTTTTCAAGTTCTTTCAAACTTGTTTTCTCTTCCTTTTTTGTTTCTGTTTACTTAAATAATGCTTTGTATTTCTATAACAACTGAAATTCTCATTTGCTGTTGTGAGATCAGATTATCTGTCTTTTCGCCTTGTTTCAGTTTTATCCTGTGGTCTGCCAGGATGGCAAAGTCCATTACTCGACAGGTTCTTTTTATTTTTTTTGTTGACTATCACTCAGTCTGGTCATCTGGCCAAGATTAGATGATCTGTTTGTATCTCAAAATCCAAGAGAATTTTGTGAATCTCATTTTCTAGGACAGATTCTAGGTTGTGCATATATCCTTTGTTTGTATGGTCAAATTTAAACTTCTTATTGTTATTGTTATTATCATTAACTTTAACAAAATCATGAGCCTGAAAATGTATTTGAGAAAAAATATTTGCATACAACAATGCTACCTTTCACTTAATTCTTTCATCTCATAAGTGGTAGTGTTTGCCAATGGCCCAGGGTTCAATTTCAGGTCGAGTCATACCAAAGATTCAAAAAAATGGTACTTGATATCTCCTTGCTTAACGCTCAGCATTATAAGGTACATTTCAAGTGTAAAGTGGAGCAATCTAGGGAAAGGAGTAGCGCCTTCCCCTATACCTCAGTGTAGTAGCTATTGAAAAGGGAGCTTTTGAGTAGCCCTTGACTACAGTCACCAACTTTACTTTTACCTATTATCTTATTATATACCAAAAACCCGATATTTCATGCTGTGAACTATTTTACTATACACTGTTAACTTGATATTTTGGACTGAAGGAGATCATATCAAATACTAATGATGAATGACTTTATTTAACAACTATTATAAAACTTTCCTTTTTCTTTTGGGATAGCTTTAAACAAAGATATATGCAGCAAGAAGTGAAGTTTAAATGTATTTTATTTTTTGCTCCATTTCTTTTGTGGGTGTTGCTCAAAGACCCCATATCGGGGGTCAAGAAGTTAAGAGTTCAGAGAGTTAATGTTCATGCACAGAAAATAAAGTCAAATATATCTATTTATCTAGGGTGGGGGGAGATGATCTAGACATTCCCACCTATAATCCCATCCTTATCTATTTACTTAATTTTATCAAAATCCTTCAAAGTATTCTTTACTTTTCTTCTTGACACATAAATTCAGTTAGGAGCAGTTGTGAAAATCTGTTTTCAAAATAGTTTCTAGGTGAATGATCCTACTCTTTTTAGTGACAAATAAAAGGTGTTGATTACAACACAAGACAATATTATTATTGGAAAGACGAGTGTAATGAAATCCAGGTTAAATGTTTCTTTCTTTGATTGAGTCAAGATGGTTATTTATAGTGTGTAGTGTAAGTCAAATTTAGTTAGTAATTGATGTGTGATGATCAATGTGGACTTAAAGCGCAGTTAAGAACCTTGACCGCCAAGAGTGATTTGATTGTTTTCATTAAATGAAAATGGGTTGTCAAGAATTCATACCAGTAGAAAATAGTGCAATGACAAAAATTATCTTCAGAATTCTTCAACATACTTTTATACTGAAATTATTTTAGATAATCCACTTATATACAAAATATAATGTGTCTTATATAGAACAACAGAAATCAAAAACTCGTAATACAGTTAATGTTTTCAGATCTTCACAATCATTTGACAATAGTACATTCTGAAGAATCTTACTGATTGTTCAAGAGGATGGTTTATAGAAAATACAGAATATAAAATGAAATTGGATTTACATTAGAAAAGATTTGGGGAAAATGTCTGTTGGTCTTGAGACTTCTTTTTAAAATAGCTTGGAAAAAATCAATTTGGATTCTAATTGACTAAAAAGTTCAAAATTTCTTTAAATCCTTAGGTTAAATTTTAGATTATATATATATATATATATATATATATATATATAACCTGGTCTCACAACTAAGTAATAATAAAGTTCATTGTTATGGTAACATGAGGTATGACTCAAAACAAGTAAAATCAAATAGCTAAAAAGGTTACATTTCTAAATATTTGACTAAATTCATCTTTTTCTTTCAATTTATATGAATAAAAAAATCTTAAACTTTCTTTAATGTTGATAATTGTTTTTAAGTGATTGAAAGTAAATACTAAAGTAACTTTTTATGTATTTTTGCATGAACTTTTTATTGCTCCAATTTTTTCCATTTCTTTCTTCTTACATTCAACACTGTTTTCAAAAGTGAGTTCATTTGTATTTCTGTGAAAGGTCAATGATTACAGTACTGTGCTGAAAGATATGAAGTCATTGAAAATTTTGTACTCTGCTGCTGAATAAGTAGTGTTTAGTAGGCTCAGTCAGGAAAAAAACATTTTGATTGGTCACCTAAAGGTGAACTGAGTGCAGTTGATCCATTTAATGTTAGAAACACGCCTAATACAATGATGTTTCAAACAATTGTACAAACTATTAAACAATGAACAGAAATTAGCAATATCAAAAACATGGGACTTTTTCAAGATTGCCATCAGCGATCTTGTTTTGTATTTTCCAAGTTATGACAAGATCTTGTAACATCTTGAGCAGAGCTGGCTAAAGTTACCACCAAAATAGGCAATCTTGAATAAAGGCAAGAAGGCCAACTTATAAGATATCTCAGACATTCGAACTTTCCAAATATAAGTGGAAAATGGAGAAAATTGATTAATGAAACAAAAAAATTGTTAAAATAAGAAAATTTGCTGATGTGAAGTCATAGTACTCACAATAGCTAAAGGAATCTGGGAGCAAATTTAAGTATCAGAGGCAGTCTGGAAGCTAATGTGAATGTCATAGGCAGCCAGGCAGTTAATTTAAGTGTCAGAGGTGGCCTGGGAGTTAATCTGAGTGTCATAGATGGCCAAGGAGCTAATGTGAGTGTTAGAGGCAGCCTGGGGGCAAATGTGAATCTCAGAGGCAGCCAGGGAGCTAATTTGAGTGTCATAGGCGGCTAGGGAATGAATGTAAGGTTCATAGGTGACCTGGTAACAAATGTGAATGTCAGAGGCCGCCTGGGAACAAATGTGAGTGTCAGAGATGGCCTGGGAGCTAATGTGAGTGTTACAGATGGCCTTGGAGCTAATGGGAGTGTCAAAAGCTGCCTGGGAGTAAATGTGTATCAGATGCAGCCTGGGAGCAAATGTGAATGTCAAAGGCAGCCAGGGAGCTAATTTGAGTGTTAGAAGCAGCTAGGGAGCTAATGTGAGTATCATAGGCAGCCAGCAAACGAATGTCATAGATGGCCAGGGAACAAATGTGAATGTCAGAGGTGGCCTCAGAGCTAATGTGAGTGTCAGAGGCTGCCTGTGAATGTGTATCAGATGCAGCCAGGGAGTGAATGTGAGTGTCATAGGTGCCCTGTGAATGAATGTGAGTGTCATAAGACAAGGTGGAAAGGGAATTTCTCTGCTACCCTTGCCTTCCATTTTAATCAATTTAACTTTACCCTACTTTTTTGTCTCCACCCTCTCCTGGTTTTTGTGCTATGATTCGGAACCCTTTCTCCACTCTCACTTTTATCTATAAAATGCTAAAACTGGTTTACATAAGTAAAATGTAGTGCTCTATGTTTAAGAATGCAAATCAGTATCATAATATTTCAACTATAAATCACTTATGTCTTTCACGCACCTGATTTTCAGGTGAGTTTGTATTTATATGTCTGTGGATATACTGATATAAATATCTGTTCTCAATGCAAATTCAATCAGTTGAATTCAACAAACTTTCAATTTGTGGATACAAGCTCACCTGAAGATTGGGTATGTGGAACTCAGTCATGAGTGATTTTACCTTGTTTTATTTTCATAGTTGAAATATTGAATTTAACTTTATTACAATCTGTTGAATTCACTAGGATTATCTATTTTACTGCTTTAAATTTTATCACATCTAACATCATATTTTGTAAAGTAAAATTAATTCCTGTATGTAAATTTTTGCAGAATGGAAAAGATAGCAACCCAGTCAATCTTGGTCCAAGTGAAAAACCAAGGTAAGAAAAATGGCATTTTATTTTTGAACTGTTAATTCTTATTAATGTTTTTCTTTAATACAAATTGTGATTTTTTTTTTTCTTTTTTGTCATCTTTAATAATTTTTAAGAATGTTTATCCATATCAGTAATTGGCCTGATGAACATACAGGTGAGAGACTGACAGTTACCAAACACTACTGACTCTGTATTTATGTTATTCTTACATATATATATATATATATATAGATATATATATATATATATATATATATATATATATATATATATATATACTAGCAATTAGCGAATACTAATCAAATATGCCTATTCAAAAGTGATGAAAAAATAAAGACAATATTGGATCAAAAAGAATACTGACTTTCTGCAAATCATAATTGTGCATAAAAATTAATGATAATGAATAATTATACCATAAATCAATAGTAATTCATTTTGGAAAGAATTTCTAAGTATTTTTAAAAGTCTAGAATAGAAACTTTCATCATCAGGCTATAAACTTGTTTTTCTTTTTGTTTATTTTCAGTGTCCGGCCAAGTGATTTTGAGTTTTTGAAAGTTATTGGAAAAGGAAGTTTTGGAAAGGTATATTATCATTTTTTTTTTTTTTTTTTTTTTTTTTTTTGAAGTTTAATTTTTCTGAATTCTTAAAATTCTATATTCCTTCAAAGCAATTCAAGAAAATATGAATGTTTCTCTTTAGCCTGTTATTACATAAGTTTGGTTTGATTTGGGTTTGTTTCACCATTATGGGTTATCTAGTGCCCAAGCCATCCTCATAGAAGAACCGCAATGATATTATTTAATCCATAGCTGAAGGAAAAGGGGTTCAATTGCTTTCCCGCAGGTATTAGTCCAAAAGTGAATGTAATAGCACTACTGAAATTTAATCTTGTTTATTCTAAGGCTGCAGTCTTGTATTTTAGTCATTACAACACAGAGACTCCACCTTTGCATTTACATAAGCAGCAATATAATGTAATCTGTTTGAATAGATATCATCTGCTAACATTGTAGCTCAACTTGATGGGGAACTGCTTTTATGAGATATCTGTACCATTTGATAAATGAATGCATTTACAATTTTATTGAAATACAAATGTTTTGGAAAGATTGCTTAATTCAAAAATTGTATTTGCAAGAATTGAACAATAAGTCAATGTTA
Source organism: Sepioteuthis lessoniana (assembly GCA_963585895.1). Classification (NCBI taxonomy): domain Eukaryota; kingdom Metazoa; phylum Mollusca; class Cephalopoda; order Myopsida; family Loliginidae; genus Sepioteuthis; species Sepioteuthis lessoniana. The sequence goes on along the minus strand of OY757913.1, from coordinate 79,316,691 downwards.
GAGTTGTTGTTTAATAAAATGTTTTTAACCAAAATTGCATGCAGAAAAGATACTCTATGAGATTTTGAATTGCTTTTTTACTTTCAGTAATTACTAAACATATACTTAAGTTCTGTTTGAAGGATTTAAAGAGCCATATTCCTTTCAAATGTTTTTCTCATGATTTGAATTGATTTTTGTTTTTGTTTTTCCAAAAATTTACAAAGATTTAAGTAAGTAAAGTTGGTAACCATAGTCGAGGGTGACCCAAAGGCTTCTTTACCAATAGCTATTACACCAAGGTGTAGGGGAGGGTGCTACTCCTTTCCCAGGATTACCCACTCTACCCTTGATCCATACCTTATAATGCTGAGTGTTAAATAAGGAGGCATCAAGTACCATTTTTTGAGTCTTTGGTATGACTCAACCTGGGATTGAACCTAGGTCTCCCGGACCATTGGCAAACACTTTAACCATTATGCCAACGTCAAATGGAATTTATTTTTTGTTCAAGATTACTTGAAAGTCAAAATGGCCAAATTTAATTTTTTTGTTTATTTCAGGTGATGTTAGCTCGACACAAGACAGAAGGGAACATCTATGCCATTAAAGTACTTCAGAAAAAGGCTGTTATGAAAAGGAATGAAGTCAGGCATATCATGTCAGAGAGAAATGTTCTTGTGCAGAATGTTAAACATCCATTCCTTGTTGGACTACATTACTCCTTCCAAACTCCAGACAAACTCTACTTTGTTCTTGATTATGTCAATGGTGGAGAGGTAGGAATCAGTTTCTTTAAAAAATAGTGTGTGTGTGTTTTATGTTCTATTTTCACTTTGGGCATGAATGACCAAAATATTTATTTATTCCTCTCATCCAAATTTTTCAGAAATTATACAACAGTTTACGTAGAGCCCAATCTACCCTATTATTTACCCATTACAGGACAGAGAACAGTTTGATGCATACCTTTACCAAGAGTATTAGGACTATATTTAATGCAAACAGCTTTGTCTAGGATTTGAACTCGGGTTGCTGTGTCAATTTCCTAATAACCATTACACCTCAACTGCCTCCTGAGCATATAAATCAAATCCTAAATTCTTGAGATGTTAATTCAGATAAGTTAATCCCTCCCACTCATTGCCTAGCCAGCTGAGGCTGTAGAATACACAGACTGAGTCTCTGCAGAGGGGTAAGAACCCTCCAGCAAGTGTCCTGGATATGATACTAAACAATCTGATGGTGAGGTTACAGTAATGTTGGAGCTTTGAGGAATGTGGAGTGCCCCCTTTTCTTTGCCATCGCTCTCAAGTCCACTCTGGCCTTGAGTGGTAGCATCTGAGAAGGTTTCTGTCTACGAGTCAAATAAAACTAAACTGCATACTTATGCTAAACTGGATTGTTTGAAATAGAACTGTTTTGATATTTAAACTGGGCATTTATGGTAAACTAAACTGCTTGAAATAGAACTGTTTTGTCATGTAAACTGTGTACTTATGCTAAACTGAATTGTTTGAAATGGAAATATTTTTGTATGCTAAACTGAATTGTTTGTGTTTTGTGTGTAAACAAAATCTATGCTTATACTAAACTAAATTGATTGAATTAGAACTATTTGACTAAACTGAATTTTTTTAAATAGTACTGATTATTGATGTAAAAATGGATTTGGCATTAAATAACCTACAAAGATTGATATGCCATAAAACTCAAACAACCGACCAACCTTTCCACTCATTTTCATCAAAATGTCAAATTCAGAAATTTTAAAATCAGCTATGGACCATATGCCGCCTTTTGTGATATTCTCCATAGCAAACTTAATTCCATGTTTATATGGGTGTGATAACTTCTAATTAAAATTTATTCTTTCATAGCATTTTCATTTTCACTTACTCTCTCAAACTTTCTCTAGATTGAAGTTTGATGAAGCTGATAGATCATCATCTGAAACACAATTTACTAGTTGCAATATCTCAAATACTTCCAAATAGAGATTACCTTTCACACTTGAATTTATAAGAAATTTCTTTCTATATTTTTCATACAAAATTTACATGAATTTTAGTAATCACTGTACAATGACTATTGAATTTTTCATTTAAATGAAGTTTTTCAAGGGTTATGAGGAACTATGAAATTTATTTTACATGTACTATGCTTAATCAATAAGGAACAATCACATAAATATGATATTCTTGTCCTGATCTAAATTACTTCTATCAGTGATAGCAGCATAGAATTTTAGTAAATTCTTTAGTTTTTCTTTTTGGGATTCTTGTCCTGATCTAACACTAAAACTGTCAGTCAAGTAGAGAAAACTGTCAAAAGATAAAATAGTTTTAAAATCTTTGTATGAAAGCTTGTTAAGATCTTATAATTCACCAAATATTTTTTGTTGGTCTATAATTGTATAAGTGAAGTATGACTAGAACTGTAGCCACCAAATGTTTATTGTGACCCTAACATATGTATTTATCATATTTGTTTTTTATTTTTTTGCTTTTTGAAGTCGAATTATGACTGGAAAATCAAGACTGAAAAGATATTGTGTTGGTTTTACAGTTGTAGCCTCAAAGAGTTCATATGCATTAATCTGTCAACTCAGCTTATTAATTTATAAGTCCTGACACAAATATTTATACCTCTGTTTATTATCACCAATAAAAAGTGGGACAGATAAATTTGTTAAATTTTTGTAACTTAAATTCCAACCTATAGGGAAGGTTTTCAACTTCTTTGGTTTAATATATAAATAATATATAATATAATAAAATCTGAGCTTTCACTCAAATTTTATTTGGTATTCACAGAACAATTTATTTTTTACATTTTTCATTCTCTTAGAAATATATGGAACCTTTCTATTTTAAATTTTTGTTGTTTTTTAACTATTGCTAATTACAAATCTTTTGATCTAGAAATCTGTGACACCCACAATTTAAATTTTTAAAACAAGATATGACTCATCTTTCTTATCAATTGTTGTCTTCCTTTTTGTTATAAACAAAGAAACCTATTGTTCACTTGTCTTTTACTAATATTTACAAATAACAATTATAATTTTCCTCTGGGTTCTGTAGGTATTTTGTCGTTATCAGCACAGAAAATGGATGATAAGCTGTTTGTAATCACTTTGCATTGATATATTTTGGGAAAGATTGGAATCTTCTTGTTCTTCAAATTAAAACAGTCAGGCAGGCTGGACTCTCTAGCCTTACTGAGGACCCAGAACAACTCTGAACTCAAAACCAGTTCCTGGAGTCCCTAATACAGTCTGATGTTGCCTTCAAGTTCATTATGGTAACTTCTGTAATGATGCTTAGTACCAAACCATATCAACCCTTGTTCTTCGTAAATCTGGAGCTTTGGAGAATGCAGAGTACCCCTTTATTGCCATCCCTCCCAGGTCCGCTCTGGCTTGGAGTGATAGCACCTGATAGAGTACTATCTATGGGTCAAATAGAACTGTTTGACATTTAAACTGTACAAACAAATGACTTGTGTTAAATCAAATTGTTTGAAATAGAACAATTTGATCTGTGTACTTATGCTAAACTGAATTGTTTAGAATTGAACTGTTTTGACATTTAAACTCCATACTTGTGCTAAACCAAATTGTTTGAAATAGAACTGTTTATATGTATAAAAATGGATTTGGTATTAAATACCCTAAAATGGTTGATATGCCATAAAACCAAACCAAACCAAGCCTTGCTCTTCCCAGTGGACAACATTTATAGTGAGGAGACTTTCTACATCAATAACTGCCAACTTCATTTAGCTCCTAAAACACAAATCCATGATCTCACAAGACTAATGAATGCCAGCATGAAACCTACATAGATTTAGAATTTAGACAAATAATTAATGATTTCTGCAACTGAAGAACTCATCACTCCTGAGAAATAAAACATTGCTAATCATTCTAGCCAAATAGCTTAATACTTGAATTGGCCATGGATGAGAGAGGCCATGTAAGAGTCGTGCCACTGTACATTCAAGTAGACCTCTAATTTTCCAACACTCTTGGATCCAGAACTCTAATGGATTAATCATTTTGCTGGACCAACAGAGGTCACTTAATAATGATACTATAATTCATATCTGATCCACTAATTATGCACATCTCATATATTTTAAAGCATTAGAAATATTTGTTTGAGATATTTACAAAGTGTCATCAAAAAGTATCAAAACTGAATCTTTTTTTTTTAAATTTAAGAATTTAAGATTTAAATGAAGATGTATGAACAGCTGAGTAACCAACAGCAAAGTGATAATGCCTAAACTTCCTCTTGCCAGCACCATTTTTAAAAAAAATGTTATAAAGCTAGTTTTGATACTTTTTGAATAAAAATGATTTTTCTAGCAAAATAGAGGATTGTGCAAATGCAGTATTTTCAATATTCACCTGATCTCATTCCCATGGAAGAAGATCTGGTGAGTATTGTTTATTATTTATTTTCTTGTTTCCTAATTCCAAAAGTTATCTCAGTAGTAAGATTTGAAAAGGATATTAAAAGAACTAAGATTGTACAGCTTCATATCAGATCAAAAAAGATGTTTCAGTGGTCCTTCAACCTACTGGAATAAATGTGATGAATGCCAAGAGAAGTATTTCTTTTATGATAATATTTTTGTTTTGCTCTTATTTTTCTTATCTGTTTTTTTTTTTTTTTCATCTCCTTTGTCAGTTATTCTTCCACTTACAACGGGAACGATTTTTCACTGAATCCAGAGCGCGATTCTATTCTGCAGAGATGGCTAGTGCTCTTGGATATCTTCATTCCCTCAACATTATTTACAGGTTTGTATCTAGCTTTTTGGAACTATGAACATGCTCAGCTTTTCCATACACACATACACAAAGTCTTCATTGATGCTAAAAAAAATTCAATTTTTTAAAACCACTTTAAGTGTGTACAGTGAAAGGCAGAGTTTGCATTTCTTTTTTATGATAATTTATTTTTTATTTTTCTGGTCTGATTTTTAGAGCATGGGGGCCAAATTCCTGAGATTAAAATTTTTTTTTCTTTTTATATGCCACACTAAAGAACATTAAATTGTTTTATAATGTGCTAAATACCCAGTGTAAGAAGATCTGTTATTGTTAATGTATAAAGTATAAATATAAAAAAATTATTAACAACAGTTTTACTCATTATTATTAGTAGTAGTATTTATTTTAACTAGTATTTTCTTTAATTTATGTTACTTTTTATTCAAACTTACTGAGTTGGCAATTTATTGCTGTGAGAACTGGAAAGGACAAAGGATAAGTTTTTGGTGAAATTTGCCACCATTTGACTTGAAGAAACCTGGTTAGATAAACCAGCTGCTCAACCAATTGTGCCACAAAGAACCATTGGTTTTTAGAAGTCTAAATCAAACTTCTAAAATCATTCCTGTTAAAAGGATTACCTCCTATCTAATCTATTATTAGTCCACTCCTGTCTGGTTTAAAAGGACACATCCAACAGGGAAGAGAAAAAAAAAAAATAGAAATACTGGATCATAGTTCCACCAAAAACCAACCATCAGACTAGTTTTTCTTAACTGGACGAACAGGGCAAAAGAAAACGGACATTAAGTAAGAATATAACAGTGGGGATGAAAAAATTAAGAATTCAATGATGGAAATTACAGTTGAAATGTTGATAGAAATTTTGAGACAAAACAAAAGCAATTTGAACAAGCATAGCATTGTTTTCTAAATTCTCTGTCTCAGTGTTTTAACATGTAACTGGCAGCTGTAAATTCTAACAGCAGTTTTAAAGTTAATGTTGATTCAATCACCTTTACTCTTTCAGGGTCCAGTTATGAGTCTAATTCTGGTTACACATTTGAGGCATGGTATATATGCTAGAAAAATACTTTTCTCAATCAATTCACTAGCAAAAATGATGTGTCTGCTTGTCAGAAAATTTGGCAAAGTCAAACACGAAAGTTTCACAAATTTCCTCCTTCCAAAACAACCTAAGGATTTTGACTTTACACAAATAGCAAAAAAAATCTAAGGGAAATATTTGAAGAACAATTTTCTCTGTTCAATGTTTGTAATAACTGGCTCAAGTTAACCAAACATAAGGCAAACAATTACATGATTTTTGTAAGTTTCATCAACCTCAAATGAAAAAAATTCAACTACGGTCAGTTACAGAAGATCAGTTTAAATGTCTTGTTTTTATTGCTGGGTTCAATCTGATATAGATATTTGCACTCAACTACTATCAAAACTTGAGCAACAGAAAGACATTATGATTAAAAATACACAACCAAGTTACCAACATTTACTCAATCTGAAATGTGACATTCAGATGGTACAGCAAACAGGAAATCATCTTCTACTTACAGCATAAAATATTCTAAATGCATCCATAATGAGGCCACCTACAATATATGGGTGTTGTGGTAAGTGGCATTATTTACATTTTAGCCCATTCAAAAAACACCTGTGTTAGAAATGTAACCAACATAGATACAAGGAAGAATTTTGCTACTCTCAAAAAGCCAAAACCTTCAACCCACAAAATAAGTGCCATTACCCCCACCCCACTCCACCCCACGTCATCAATTTCAGTTCAAAACACTTTCTGCAAAAAAATACAATATATATATATATATATATATATATATATAGCACACACACAAATTCTGTATTCACAACTTTCAAAGTTGATTTTGAATCTTGCAGTAAACATATAACAGTTTTGGTTAACAACATTACAGTCAATTTTCAATTTGCCACTGTGCTGGATATAACTTTGATATCACGTTCAACTTGGTCATTAATTGGTAAACCTAACCAAGCAATACTAAGTGCTTCGGGTGATGTTATTCAGCTAATAGGTGAGCTAAGATGTAATGTGTCTTTTAAAAACAAACATTTTGTAGGAGTATGTTATCATATTGATTGCTTAGTTTTAATTTACTTGGAGTTGATTGGATTGAATAACTTGAACTTTAATGTCCCTCTCATATTGATGTTTAACACATTACAGGTTACCTCTTCTTCAGAAATCAAAAAAAGAAAATCCCAAACACACTCAAAACCAAGTTCAGCAGTATTTAAACTACTGCTGAACTTGGTTTTGAGTGTGTTTGGGATTTTCTTAAGGAAAATATGAAACCAATTTTCAGACCCAAATGTCCAAGTGCCATATGCTACAAAAGATAACAAATTAGACCCTCTTCAACAAGCTTGAGTAATCCACACAGAAAATTACTCATTGTGGATGGCACCTATCATCATCATAAAAAAGGCTAATGGCAAAATGTGCCAATGTTCGGATTATTCCACTGGATTGAACGAGGCATTGGATTCACATAAGTATCCACTAGTAAAACTTGAACACCTATTTACAAAACTCAAAGCTTTGCAAAGCTGGGCCACAATACTTTTGGATGATGACACCATAAAATACCAGTTGACCAATAAAATTGGCCAAGCAGAAGCATTGTTAGGATTCATGGATTCTTATTGCACACAAATGGAAGGCACCATTGTCACTATAGTAGCAGTGGAACTTGAAGTTAGTACAGTGTTGGCATCCAAAGTTAGATCACTGCCAGTTACTCCACCAATGTTCTGTGAAGCCACTGCCTGTGATCCATTACTATAATTAAAATTATACATTTCCACAGCACATACTGGACAACAGTAAGTCCTGATCAGCAACTTCAACCTTTCTACTAACATCAATCCTCTTTGTCTGAAGATGATGTTTGTGTTTCCTTTGCCAAATATGTGGTGGTACCATTGAAATTGCAAACTACTAAAGTCCTCAATTTCATTTTGGGTGTCAGGGAATTGGCCATATAAAGGCTTTAGCTTGCAGCTATATCTTCTGGCAGAATATGAACTAGCAGTTTGAAGATCTAATTGACGTTTATTGTAAGTGGCCGGAAGTATTCACCATGAATCACACCACTTCCAATAAAACTATTATAAAACTGTTGCAAGATTTGGTCTACCAGATATCTTACTCTTGGATAATGGTTGTACATTTACCTTGGCAGAATTTTCATCCATTTGCTAACAAAACAGTATTTAACACATCTGGTCACTACCATTCCATCCACAATCAAATGGACAGGTAAAGTGTTTTGTGGATACATTTAAGAGAGCACTCTTACAACTGAAAGATACCAGATATTCTTGAAAGCTATAGAGCAACTCCAAACTAGAATGAGCCAAAGAGTAGATCATCTACTGTAGCACTTATGAATCAGAAGACCCACCTACCTGTTGATGTCATCCAATTCCATGCTCTTTTCTCAGGAGAAATCTGCTTATGGAAAAACACAAAAATAGCATATGGGCAATCCATGCTCACCAAAAACTATTGTGGTAGTATTGAAAGAAGTCATATCTTTTGGACATGTCACCTATGATGTAGATGTACAGTCTTCTATATGGATCTGACATACAAACCAGCAAGGCTTTTCATGTTTTTCAGTGATTGAATTATATGACCCAGTCCTTCCACTCAATACTTTGTTGGACGCTTTTAAACCTCCTTGGAATTCTCAACCTAAACTGATGGCCTAAAAAAAGAGGGACATAGACAAGTTGGACTGGCCATATTCGAAGGTTGGTCAAACCACTGCATAACGCCAAGTTGTATGAGTAAATGCCTCAAAAAGGGACGTGTTAGAAGGTCTAGCTCCTAACAAATCTATTACTTGTACACCCAGTTTAGTGTAGATGGAATCATCTCATATATAATAAATGTAGCATTTATTATATGCGAGATGATTCCATCTACACTAAACTGGGTGTACAGTTCAAGCAGAGACCAAAATGTAGGACTTATTTTTCTTAACTGGACAAACAAGGCAAAAGAAATCAGACTCTAAGTAAGGACACAACAATCCCCTATTCTGTTCTCAATCTATCTAAGTTCCATATTGGTCATTATTTATAGTATTAATAGCATTGTTTAACAGTATTAGTAAAGTTGGCAACCATAGTTGAGAGCAATTCAAAAGCTCTCTTTTCAATAGTTACTACACTGAGGTGTTGGGCAAGGCACTCCTCCTTTCTCTGGATTACTCCACTTTACCCTTGATATGTACCTTATAATGTTGAGTGTTAAGCATGGGAAGTATCAAGTACCAATTTTTGAGTCTTTGGTATGACTCAACCTGGGATTGAACCCTGGTCTCCTGGGCCATTGGTGAACACTCTACTCACTTGGCCAATGGAAGTTATATATCAAGGGTATAGTGGAGCAATCCAGGGAAAAGGGGTAGTGCTCTACACTATACCTCAGTGTAGTAGCTATTGAAAAAGGAGCCTTTGGGTCGCCATAGACTACGATCACTAACTTTACTTTTTAGCAGCTTTTATTTATTCTTATATTTTGTATTCATGCTATTTCCTTCATATTGTAAATGAATGAAAAACACAAGTAAAAATTAAAGTGGTGGTGGTGATGGTGTTTAGAGTCTCCATGGTGTTGTGGCTAACTTGCTGGGTTGTAACATTGTAATATTACATTGATTTTTGGACTAATACCCTTGGGAAAGGTATGAACCTCCTTATCATGCCTCTCAACTTGTGGTTAAATAGTTCCCCTACTGTTCTTCTACAAGGAACACTTTGGCATTAAATAACCCAAAAAAGTTGATATACTATTAAAACAAGGAAACCAAAACTGAAACCAAAACATTAAAGAAGAAAGGAAAAAATGAGTTAAAATTAATAATAATAATAATAATAATAATAATAATAATAATAATAATAATTAACAATGCTTTATCAAAAATAGATTAAAAAAAAAATTTATTTGCCTCACTTATGAAAGACAGTTATGTGTGTAAAAAAAAGTGATTGGTAGATAAAAAAAACTTGTAATTTACTGAATTCAAATTATATATATAAAAGATGTTTTCTTTAAAGATGAATGGATGACAGTTTACAATCAAGTTAAAGGTTGTTTGCTGCTGCTATTATGTAATCCAGTAGTATCTGCTGGTTGATAATTGGAAAGATGGGTACTGCCAAGTAATTCTAATTATCCATTGAAAATTCCTTGAAATCTTAACCAGGCATATAGCCAAGTACTAAAGTTAGGAGAATCAAGCAGATAAAAAAGATCAAAAAACACTGAAATACATAACAAATAATTCTAATTTCATTCTTCATTTTTACTTTGGGTTTAAATCAGAATGCAAAGAAAGTTTAAAGAAAGTGTATAACTGTGACAATCAAATTAACATTTTATAAGTTTTATGTGTTTTTATCAGCACATGTCTTTATTATCAAAAGCATAAAGAGGTGCCTAAATTTCAGGTTTCAGTAATAATGTCATTATGAAACTTCTATAGATTGTAGAATTGTGAGATAAAAAAGATATTCAACATTAGGAAGGAGTTTATTATATCACAATTGGTTTTGGTTCCCATGAAGCCTCCAACACATTACAGGAAAATGTAAATATGCTGTTCAAAACACTGTAAACAAAATCCTATAAAGTCCATTAGATTAAGTAAAAACATACCAATACTTAATTTTAATCACTTAAAAGAACTTTACCTAAAAATTGTAGTTAAAAGGTGCCACCTTGAATGTTCTCAGTGAGAACAACCACTCTCCCATCCCTATCTAGATGCGCTACTACTCTTAACTGCCTAGTCTAATATGACATCCTCCCTATCAGCCTTTTTCCAGTAATGGAGCTACCAATGAAACTTTAAGGAGAATTGTTATCAATATATTTAATTACCTAAAAAATAAAAGTAGTGATTTTTATTTATTTGTATTTTTTTTCTTCATCTGCTTGTTGCTGCTTTTAAAATTTTGTCTGAAATACCAAAGTTTATTGCTGAAATATTTATTGATATTTTCTCCCACAGAGATCTCAAACCAGAGAATATTCTTTTGGATTCTCAGGTATGTTAAAAGACTTTTTTAAAGTTTATACATAAAATTCTGTGTGAAAGAGGGAAATATAAATGAGAGAGGTTTTTTTTTTTTCTTTAAAGAAAGAAGAAATGAAGGGGAGCAAGGATTCCTTTCCTTTTAGATACTCCATTATAGTCAATGTCTTTGATGAAATAGGATAGGCCTGAACCCTTGCCCCTCCTCCTTCAGTTCCTTTTTCTTCTTTCTTTTTCATCTAAAAAAAAAAAACTCTCCCATACATAAAATTCTGTAGATCAATCAACTTGATAAGTGGAATTGTCAAATACATTTCAAATTTTAGTCAATACTATTTTTTACCTTAATAATCTCTTCCTGCATTCTGCTCCTTGGTTTTGTCCGTAATACACTCCAATGGTGGATAGGTTGCGGTATATAAAGGATTTTTGCCTACTAATGGTACCTTGTACCTAGTACTTTCTGCAACTTGATATGTAGAGAGTAATTCCTTGTGATTACAGAAATGCTATGATGGAAAAAATCTCAGACTCTGACAGTTTAATCTAACATGGTACCAACATATCATCAGGTCATGATGCACATTGTATGTCTAAGTAGTATTATTCTGTAGCTTTTCTAGATTAAACATCACTTTGTAACAGAAAACCTATGATAATTGTATATTTAGTAGAAGTTGTAAGAATAATGCCACATTTTTGTAAGACTTTGAAGTAGTTATGATAAAATTTAGAAATGTCAAAGTTATCTCTTTGGTAATGACTATAAAAACAACTCAGGAAGTTTTAATACTGTGTGAATAAAGTTAATTAATTATCAAAGTATTAATGTAGATTATCGAGACTAAAAATGTTGGTGCTTCTCTACAGTAGTCATTGCCCTGTTGGCTGGAGCTGTAGAATACACCGACTGCTTCACTGCAGAGGGGTAAGACCCCCCTCCAATGAGTGTCCTGGATATGACACTAAACGATCTGATGGTGAGGTTCCAATAACGCTGGGGCTTTGGGGAATCCGGAGCACCCCTTCATTGCCATTGCTCCCAGGTCCACTCTGGCCTAGTGTGGTAGCACCTGATAGGGCCCTATCTATGGGTTAAATAGAATTAATGGCATACTTATGCTAAACTGAATTGTTTAACTAAACTGAATAGCTTGAAATAGAAATATTTTTGAAAATTAAACCGTATTTACATTTAAACTGCACGCTTATGCTAAACTGAATAGTTTGAAATGGAACTATTTTTTGACATTGAAACTGTTCTTACACTAAATTGATTTGTTTAATATAGAACTGTTTTGACTTTTAACTGTGTATAAATAAAATCTGTACTTATACTAAACTGAATTAACTGAATTAGAACTGCTTGATTAAACTGAATAGCTTGAAATAGAAATATTTTTCACAATTAAACTGTACTTGCTTTTAAACTGCATACTTATGCTAAACTGAATTGTTTGAAATAGAACTATTTTCATAAAAATGGATTTGGCGTTAAATAATCTACAAAGGCTGATATGCCATAAAACCCAACCAACCAAACTAGAGTAGTCAATCCATATATTGTTTACTTCCCTTTGATTTCACTTTTAAAAGCTTTATATCTAAGATGATTTATATTTTAAAATATCATGTTTCTATGGATTAGAATTAATATTTTTAAATATATTTGAACAGAAGCACCATTTTTTTTATTTATCTATAAAAATTCTTAGAATAGATTTATGTATTAATTACCACTCTTCATAGGTGGACTCTTCTATAGAAGCATTAAAATGGCTAACACTTTGCTTCCAATGGATCTGAATTGTAATTTACTAAATTTAATTTGACATAAATTATAACACATTTTACACTTTGATTTTTTTTTGTTCTGTCTTAATTGAATGTGCAGTAAAATTTTACTGATTTCTATATCCATCAATATCATTACTTCACAGTAATTTTTACACAAAAGTTATTTTACTCAATGAGAAATTCTGTCTATTAAATTTAACATGCTTCTCAACTTTTAGTTTCCTTATGAGCTGTTGAATTTGAATAGCTTGCTAGGTTAAAGGGTATAAAAAAAGATTGCATTAGATAAAGTTTACAAAATATTTATCTCTATATTAATTATTTAAATGAGGTATTAATCATTATTTTTGTAACTATTTGATTTTAGTAACAATCCCTGTTAAATCCAACTTCATTTATTGGTCTTCTGTCTAACTCACTCCAACTGATACCAAAATACTTCATTGTTTTTTTTTTCAAATGTTTTACTAAAATCCAATAGTTCAAACAAGAAAGAATTGTCTTATTTTTCTTTCTTCAATATGAGCATTTACTTGCAGATATTAGTTATCTTGGATTGGAAATCAAACCTTTAATCAACCCTGTCAGTGGGTCTTAAAATATGCTAATTGTATTCAAGCTGAGAAGTAAGACTCTCCTTTAAAAGAAGTGTCCTGGCTATAACACTAAACTGCATTTGATGGTGAGGATCCAGTTCTGGAGATCTGGAGAGTGTGGAGTACTCCTTCATTGCCATTATTCCCAGGTCCACTTTGACCCAGAGTGATAGTACCTGTTAGGGTCCCATCTATGAATCAAATAGATCTGTGTAAAAATTATTCCTATTCAATAGGATTGTGTGCAAAAAAAACTCTCAAGAAACAACTACACAAAAAATGTAAATATGAACCCTCAGTGAACACCTCTAGGCATGAAATAACCCTAGATGGGTTGACATGCTGTTAAAATCAATCCTTTCATCTCCTCACTTGTAACAGTTCACTAATTTCCCTCATAAACCAACTGAAGAATTGCATATTTTTACTTAAAAATTTATCAATATCTGGACATTGGTGAACAGATGACCAAGTCATTATTAGTCCAATGCTGAATGTCAGGACAAAAACTCACAAGTCTGATCAGCTTCTGGTTGGTCATTTAATTGGTCAAGATGTGCAAATTATGAGGATCATTAAATAAGTTTCCAGACTTTTTTCGTATTGGCACTTTTATTGATAGTACACGCATGAAACTCTAGTCTCCTTCGAAATAATCTCCTCCAGCTGCAATGCACTTGTTGTACCGTTTCAACAACTTTTGGAAGGCCCCATGGAAGTCCTCTTGTGTGAGCGTGTCAATAACCTCCGTCACAGTTTCTTTCATCTCCTCAATTGTCTCATAAGACAGCCTCTGAGCTTAGGGAATAACCAAAAGTCACAGGGACTAACGTCTGGACTATAGGGAGGCTGAGGAAGTGCCTTGATGCCTATCTTGGTCAAATAGTCTGTGACAAGGATAGAGTTGTGGACTGGTGCATTGTCCTGGTGGAAATGCCACTGACCCGATTTGAAGAGTGCTGGCCTCTTCCGACGGAATCTCTTCCTGAACTCCCTTAAAACCTCAACATAGTAACCCTAACCCTAACCCTTTGGCCAATCAACTGTGGTGTATTGACTTCCTTACTACTCCCACACCTCTCATCATCCCTCACAAACTCCCTGCCTTCCTTGAATCTCTTATGCCACTCAAAAACTGATGCTTGATTCATGCAAAAGCAGTCTGAAGCATTCCACACATTTCTGTGGCATTTTTTCCAAGTTTAAAACAGAATTTTATTGCATATCGTTCTTCTAAAGTGTCCTCATGTGCAGATTGCATTTTTGCAATTCACCAGCTGTGACAATCAGGCTTTAGTAGGTTGTATTCCAATTGCTGCTGTAGCTGTTCATTTGAAGCTGAAATCATAAAAATTGGTCAATTATCTCATAAGATGTCTAGCAATAACAAACTGAATTTTCAAGAGTCTATGACAATTTTAAATGCCCATACAAAAAAAGTCTGGAAACTTATTGAATGCATCGCATATCTCTCCATGCACAGGTTAATTTTAGATTTTTAGATATAAAGAGGGTCCTTGTAGAACTTGTTGCAATTTCGTATCAAATCAAGGATTACAAGTTACAAATAAGATAAATGTGAACCCTTCAATGAGATTAAGAAAAATGTCAGGTAATAAATATAATAATAAAAGTGTTTATTCTGGTTGGTGTTTACAGGCTTTCATTAACACTTCTCTGCAAAACTACAATTCTTTAACTTCTGACATTGTATTTGTCTACTCAATAACATCTTTTAGTTTAATAAGGCTAGAGTTTTAACAGCTGTAATAATAACTGGGTTTGGGAAAATTTGTTCCCTTTCTTCTCAAGGGGTTTCCCTTGATACCTTCATGTTTCCATTGACCAGATTTTTTTCACTGTTACTATGAGGCAGGTTCTCATATGTACCTATTGGCCTGGGCTTTTCTGTTTGGTTCATGCCTGGCACAAAATATTTCTAAACAAAAACAAATCTCTCATTTATTTTCTTTCCAGCTTTCTTTATCTCTGAATGACACTTCATTATTCATTCTTGAAGTGTGTTAAGATTTTTTTGGCTTTCCATCATATGGAAATTCAATTGCCAACAAGGTCAGGGGTTATCTCTGTCCCTATTCTTAAAAGTACATTGGGTTTTTTCTTCAGTACTTTTCCAGCCTTAACTATAATAGTCAAATTTGTGCTACACATTTACCAATGATTATCTTTTTATTATTCCAGGGTCATGTTGTATTGACAGATTTTGGTTTGTGTAAGGAGGGAATTGAAGGCATGGGTACAACAACTACATTCTGTGGCACTCCTGAGGTAGATATACTTTTTTTTTCTTTTTGTATATAGGAAACTAAAAAATTAGAATCTAATTGTTAAAATCAACAATTTATTTGGCTTCATCAGATGCTTCAGAATTTTAAAAAAAAGAATAAGAGAATTTGTTGACATAAATCATGCAGTGTTGAATGTCCATTGCTTGGGAGCTTTTGAATCAGTTTTGTGATTACTATTATAATGATATAACTAAAGATTGTTACTGAAAATTAATATGGTTTATGATTCATTAATAATACTATGAAATATGAATGAAGATTTTGATTGAAGAAGAAAAATGTTGTAGTCATTCAATTTCTTTTAATTAAATCTGTTACATTTATTTATATTTTTTTGTTTTGATATTAATTTGGCTAAAAACAAATGTATGTTTTTTTTGTTTGCTATTTACTATAATATGTATATATGAAAGCAAATTCTAAACATTGTCATTTAGATTTGTCTCATACTTTTTAAAATTGCAAATTATGATAGTTTTTGTTTCTGTGGTTTACAGGTCTATTAAGATTATCATCCATCTTTTATGATCTGCAGTGTTTATCTGTTCTCTTTTTAAGATCTTGATGTTTCTCCGATCTTTTGTTTTAGAAAAATTTTGCTGGTTAATTCATATACACATTCTTGTGAGGTGGTTTCATTATTTGTTGTTTGCTTTTTTAACATCCTATTCATCAACTTTGGAGAAGTTTTGAATTCTATGATTTTGTACATTCCATTTAAATTTGTTTGTTTGTTGAGTTTGTCATTAATATTAAGTGTCTAATCATTTCATTTTTGATCTTATTTTTGTTCTTATATATTTTGCATGTTTTTTTTTTTTTGGCATATTGCATGAAAGATCTAGAATGGTGAAGTAATTTAAAAGTGTTTTCATTGCATTTTTGTTCTTCATCATTATACTGGGGGCTGTAAATTATAAGGCTTTTATTTATATTGATAAGTTTTTTTTATCAATATTCTTATTTTTATTTTGTTGATGTAATGTGAATAAGAATGTATGTGGTTGTTTTTGTTTGCTGACTTGCAGTATACTTTAAGTTCTAACTGTTCAGTTCTGTTTAATAAGATGTTGAGGAAAGGTCATAATTTTATTGAGATGGTTAGTGGTGGGAAAGAGATTTTGTTGAACCCCCACTCACTATGGTCCAGTATTAGCATTAGTATATCCATGAACTACTAACATTGAATTGATGGAAAGAAAAGCAGAATAAACTCATAGACACATTCAAGGATGTTTAACATTAAATATATATAATATCAAAAGATGAATACATGAATATGTCTGAACAAATAAAAATGAACACACATTATTCCATGAATGAGAAGTATGTAAAGTGGGTACCAATGGAAAAAGGCTCATTCAACAAATGTGGATGATATCATCATGTAGCTCCACCACTTCCTGTTAGGATAAGAGACAATGTCTCTGCTGTTCAAAGAACAGAGGCAAATAGAGGTTGAGAATGGGTTTCTGGAACTATCATGTGACATCATACAAGGCCCCCCCCAAAAAAACAGACATGCCCATTCTCAAAGGGAGATAACAATTTATCTCTACATCTTTCTTGAAAACAGTCAGCAACATTACCCACCTGTTGTTCAATAGGGTGCATTTTATTAACTGTCTTGTTCTTCCTGGATGATCATATTTTATTGATAATCTTGACTGTGCTAAACATTATAAAGAGAATTATTCTTTGAATTTTTCATAGAGCAGGTTCAATGAATCATGTACAGATTTTACAGGTCATTGCAATTAACAGCCATTAATTAAAACCTGTGTCTCTTACTATGTCTAACTTTCAATCTCTCACCATATTTTAATGAGTGATAGCTGAAAAACTTTTAGGATTTCAAATAAATAAACATGTTTTTGTTGTTTTGTTTTTGTTTTTCAAAAGACTTAATTATATATGCAATTCAATACGTGTGTGTGAGTATACATATATATATATATATATATATATATATATATATATATATGCCTTTAGAATAAAGAGTCAAAGAAGAAGATATTTTGGAAGATTTCTTAGCAGGATTAGATTGTTTAGAAAACTGATTTAAAAGCAAAAATATCTCTTCTATTATTCAATGTCATTATACTGCCTTGCTTGTATTTGATATGTATACATATTTACAAACAAACACATATGAATTAAACATTATAAGTAATTAAATAATATATTTAAATATATTTATTTATTTATTTTTATTTTTTAGTATTTGGCTCCAGAAGTGTTGAGAAAACAGCCATATGACAGAACTGTTGATTGGTGGTGTTTAGGTGCTGTACTTTATGAAATGCTGTTTGGATTGGTAAGTTTCAACTTCTTTTTTAACTACTGATATTTGTCTTTGGTCCATTCTACATATCTGTAAAGTATTGCTATGGACAAGTCAAATTTTTTATGTGATCAATTCTTTGACTGTTTATGTTCCTCTGCCTCATTTCATACCTTTTTCACTCTGCTTCACTAATAATTTCTTTTAATTTCTACTGTCGAATTGAAAAAGAAATTTAGTTTTATAATTACACAGATTTATCTTACCAACAGTCATCAATATTTCCAACCATTTGTCTGCCATAGCACAATGGTTAGCAAACTCATTTTGCAGTCTAGTGAAATTAATCCTTCATAAAAGTTCCAACTACTGTGACCTTGTACCAGACTAAGCTAAGCCTAGTAAATAACAGATTATTTCATTGTTTGAACAGTTAAGCATTTCCTGCTGGCATCAATGTTGATGCCCAACAAAAAATGGTTGGCAGCTTTTTACATCTTCATTTGATGAAATCCATCATGAGATTGGTTCTAAGACATTTTCTCATATTCATGGCTAGAAAAACTTTTCTTGGAACTGATTTTTTCAACCTGATAACTTGATAAGGCATGTGGTTAATTTGTGTGGGATTTTTCTTTTTTTTTTTTTTTTTTACTGATCTTCACTTACCTTTTTATAATTTTATTGTTTTCAGGGAATAGTATGTGTGTATATATATATATATATATATATATATATATATATATATATGCACTGGTGACATTGTATATTCATATATCCATTTGTTGAATGAAAATTATTTTCCAGTATCCAAGTATATTCAACTGACCTTTATATATCTGTTGTAAAGATATCTGGCGAATGAGCTTTTCATTTGAGTGGTCTATTTTAGATTTGAGAAGAATGTTGTACAAATTAGCCATGACTGCCCAGCTTACTTATTTGTTTATCTAGGTGTTTATGTGTCACCCCAAGTCTGCCCAGCTTATTTCTAGGCAGTGTAATTTAGTTTTATGATAGGTCAAAATGGTGCTTGTATTTTTAAGCATTGTATACATTTGCTTTTTGAGTGTTTCTATTATTGTTGTCATATCTGTGTTTTTGTCCTGTTCTTTCTCTGATAGTGAACCTTGCATCTCTGTTAAAATTGTGATAATTTGTTCAAATTACTTTGCTATTATCCATAGATTTGATTCTGTGTCTGTAGTTATTCAGTCTAAAGTAAAATAGCCATCTGACTTTCTAACATATTGCTTTTAGAAGTTTGTGCAGTCCATACATATATATATATAGATACACACACACACCATGTCAGTCTTCAATCTCCATTCTAAGAGGATAATGAGCATAACCCTTGAATATTAGCAATAAGAAGCAATTCATTTTCCAAATTTATGCACCAGATTCTTACGGAAATTGTATGCCACTTTCATGAAACACTACAATCCAAAGCAGAAAATCTTTCGGGCAAAAGTGAATATATATTTCTTGGAAACTTTAGTGCAAAATGGGAAAAATATAAATTTGTTATGGCATGATGTTAATGGAAAAGAAATTGTTATTGGAAGGAATAATGAAAGGGAAGAAAGACTCTTAAAGTTTTGCTCCATCAATAATCTCTCAATCATGAATACCAGATTCAAACACAAAGCACAGAAATGTGTTATCTGGATATGACCTGATAGGAAAATCCAAAAAGCAAATTAACTACATCATCTGTCAACAAAACCAAAAGTCCAAAAGAAATTTTTTTTTTTAATTCTTGTGTATTCAACTCAGCAGATATTGGTCTCAATCATTCCTTATTAGCTGCTTTTATGATGATCCCCATAGTCAAATAAGGAAATTGAATAAAACTTCATAGATGTACAATATTGATGAGTTGATGGATAATGTCATGGCAAAGAGTTTTAAGATAATGCTTAGAGGACACTTTCTGCTATTAGAGTTTCATAATAGATTGACAAAATCTGTTATTGATAAAGTGGTTAGTTTGAATGAATTCATTAAACTTGGGCCACCTTGCTTGATTGATGGATAAGATCATTTGAGTCCATGGCTTTGACTGGATTAAGAAATCATATGACCAGACGATACCAAGGAGCTAGGAATAAGATGTTAGTTGCCAAGAAGTGTTTGAATGGAGCAGTTGGTTGTTCCACCTATGTTCACCAGTTCCCTATGAGCTCATCACAAGTTATAAGAAATAAAATAAGAGGTGCACGTGTAAAAATTGTGTTAGGTTGTTTGTCATCCCTGCAATGAAGGACTAAGAATGTTGAGGTTGCAGACATGAACAGACAGACAACAACAAAATGAAGTGACTTGAGAAGACACAGATGGAGTGAAGTGACATGAGAAGAAGATAAGGTCAGAATGATGCTGACATTGATGACATGACAAAGGAACAAGTGAAGAGCTGGGTGCTAGATTATTAATAAAAGACAGAGAAATAGAAGTATAACATATAAACTCCAAATGGGCATTGCCTGAGTATGGCCTGTGCAACATTAGATTCAAATATTGATAAACTTTAGAAACGGTTTAAAACAACTACTTACAAAGTCACAAAAGAACTAGCTGGATTTAAGAGATTACCAATAAGTTGAAAGTATACCAAACAAAAGTGATAGAAATATGTGAAAAGAAAAGGTGTGAATACATACTATAGTGACAATTGAAAACTGAAAGAGAGATATAAAAAAAAAAAAAAACTGTTAGACATTCTTGGAAAGATTTCTAACAATCTCAATTCTAGTTGAATGCTGCTTCATTATATTGTGATTTTTATGCAGTTGTTTGAAGTTTTATAACTGAATCACACTAAATAGAAAAAAGGATGCATAAAGAAATGAGATACAAAAAGGTGACAGTGTTTACCAAAGTTTCTTTACTTGTACATAAATGTATGTGATGTTTCTAGGAAGAACAAATATTTTGTAATTGTTCTCCACTTGAAGAAAGTCATTGCTGGTTGTATACAGATTTCTAGATATTTCCGTATGTATGAAAGTAAGCTTATGGTATCATGTACTGTGTACAAAAGTATAGTGCTGTGTTCAATGCATCATGAGGTTCACTGGTGATGGATATCCAAGGTCCCTGTTTCTGGGCCGTGTTGTAAGGAAAGTGGGATAACTTTACATGTTTTCATTTAAGTATCTGGATAGCTCCTGATGGCAACAGATAGTGATGTCATTTAGCTATCTTCTAAAATAAGCAAGGACAGATAACCCAACCATGAAGAATGGGAGTAAAACAAGGGTAGATAATAGAACTAAATAAACACGTGAAAATAAGCAAAATAAAACAATTAGAAGAAAAAGATGACTAAAATGGAAGCTGATTTTAAAGCCAATAAGTCATCACCTCTTTAAAACAGTGCATGAACTGGAGGGCAGACCAAAGAATTTACTTGTAAGAATCAACGATAAAAATGGTAAATACTCACGTGCACAAATGAAGTTTTAACTTACTAGAAAAATCATCTCATCACTGCTTTCTTTTATGAAATCTCAGCGATTGATAATATCCAGATAAGATATTAATCAACAACAGCTATTCTGATTTCCTCTCTGCTTATATTTCCTATAGAAGCAATATAAGCTGGAAAGGAATCATACAGCTGTTAAAATAATGAAATCAAGAAAAACTCCAGGAGACGATAGAAGTAATTAAGGCAAAATCAATTAAGGAACAATGATAAAGATGATTCACAAAATATGATTTTTGATATTGGAAAGTAAATACTTGAGAGATTACTCAAGATCCATCCACCAAAAAGTTAATCCCGAAAACTACCATGCAATCTATTACTCTCTATTCCTAGTAATCCTGAATAAGAGACCAAACAGAAAGAGCCCTAAGCAAAACTCAAGATAAATTCAAACCAGAGGGACAATAGATGCCATATTTATATTGAGGAAGATAATGGAAAAAGTGAAATGAGAGAAAAGTCCCCTAATATTTCCATGTAAGAGATTTCAAATCATCCTTTGACACGGTGTGGAGAAAGGCCTTTTGGAGAACAATGAAGGTGATTGATATTAGTCCTACAATTATTGATATAATTGAGTTCATATATGACAAAATTGAATGTACAGTTCTGATAAATAGATTCATGCAATCTGAGCATTGAAATTCAACAGGGATGTCTATTATCATCCACTCTTTTCAATATTTTTCTTCAATTAGTTATAAATGAATTAGTCAGTTTGCAACAAAATCTTAACTTAGACAAAAGCCTTACAACCAATATACACTACACCAATGACATTGTTCTAATCTATATATGATTAACTAAAACTGATCATTGAAGAATTAGAAGAATCCTGCTTGAAATGCGATATAAAAATAAATGCTAAAAAATTCAAGACAATCTCTGGTAGTAATGTTAATATCACAGTGAGTGATTTAGTCAGAAAGGTCGACAAATTCACATTTTGTAGCCCCAAAATTTGAATTTGTTGACCAGGAAGTTCATTTGATATAAGCTTTTGATCAATTTTAAGAAAAAAACATGAAAACAAAAAATCTTTCAAAGGCAATCAAGATCTGTCTATACTATCAACTAATTGTCTCAATAGCCGTCTATGTGAGAGAAATTTTGTGCTTGAAAAAAGAAGACAACAGAAAACTGATTATGTTTGAGAACAATTGTCTTGGAACTGTAGTGGAAGAATGTATGAATCACATATGGATGATATGAGAAGTGGCCTTAGAATACTGAATAAAATCGCTGACATTACCCAGAAGAAAAGATTGAAGTAGTTTGGTCACATGTTATGCAAAGACAATGCCAGTTATGTCATCCATTCATACAAGAATGACTTTACCAACAGATGACACAAAAGATAACCACCAAATCAATGATGTGACCTAATAAAACAGGACACAAAACTACTGCTGCTAACAGTGGAAAGACTGGTTGAAGGCAGGACAAAATGAAGATCTTGTGTGCACAAATATATATAAGATTTATGCAAATGATGATAATAATAATATTATGATATATATATATATATATATATATATAGTGGTGTATGTATCTTCATACACACAGATACTCAATATCACTTATACAATCACACATAATAATACTCAAATATAATCTACCCAAACACACATACACACACACACATAAAAAGTTGTACACAATCCTAATGTTCTTTTGATTGTATTTTACGATTCTTTCAATATCTTTCTTTCTCTGCCTGATGATTGTCATTTATAAGACAGCATGAAACCTATTGTTGCAGACAAGCTTCCATGCTATTAAATATATATAAAAACTCATATATATATATATATATATATATATATATATATATATATAAATTTTTCTCTTAGGAATTTCAAAGAATATGCATTTTCACTTTTAGTTTTTATCCTTGTTTCTTTTTATTGATATTTTTTCAGATTTGGTTTTTACTTGAATTATATATACTTGGAATTCAACATTTTCATGCTAAACATTTTAGTGCTAGTTATTTTAGGAGAAGAAAAACCTTCTGCAGCCCTCAGACATTTTGGAGACACACACACTATAGTGAAGTCACAATTTTTGTTTCATGAGCTAAAATTCACAATTTTTCAAGTTAACCTTATTTATCATTAAAATACAGTAATTTTAAATAGATATCTTCTTTAAATACTTATTATTTATGGTTTTAATATTCAGGTTAGGATTTCATACTAGTACTGTTATTTAAATACTCTTACTATCAGAATGTGGTTACTCAAATGACCTAGGCATATTCACTGTGTTTAGTTTTGGCACAGACTACAGTAATTGATATACTTCACCCTATTAACAATTGTATATTGATTACTTTAATGATTGATTAACTTAGTTTATGCCTATCACCCACAATGGATATTTACTTCTGAAGCCCCAAATGCCTTATCTACTTATATTTATTAATAATTTCTCTTTTTCTTTTTTGTAGCTATTTTTTTAAATTTTGTTTGATTTTTTTTTTTTTCATTAAAATTTTTTCTTGAACTTAAGAAAAAAAATGTTATTTAATTTTGATGTATAATCAACATTTTCCTTTTCTCCTAGCCACCATTCTACAGTCGTGACACAGCAGAAATGTATGACAACATTCTGCACCAACCTTTACGGATACGTAATAGTATTTCTCAACATGCTCGATCCATATTGGAAGGAGTAAGTGTGCAACTTTATTTTCATAGAAGGGAAAATGTCTATTGTTTGAGAAGGTAGAGCATAGTTTGCACTGATTTCAGTGTAATAATTTGAATAATGATAACCAACAAGGGTGGTTCAGCTTCAGTATAATGACCAATTCTCCAATTATTTTACTGTAAGCCATTTTTGTACTTTACCTGTAAGCAAAGTTATTTAGTTTTTGTACACATGATTATGCATAGAATGCAAAGCAAAGAGTGGCTATCTTGGTCTCAGACATGTTTTTTTATACTAAATTACAGTCTATATGTATATTTTTAAAATCTTAAGATCCTATAAATATACATTAATTTCACTTTAATTGACTAAAAGATGTAGTATGTCTGTGCATAATCTACACAACAAATGATTAACTTTCAAAATGTTTGTTCACGTGAGAATTGAAAGTTTAACAAAAATGAAAATCTCAAAATTGGCAAACAGAACCTTTCAAATGATTTATTAACAGCAGAGGCTAAACTTTGCCCCATGAAAAATATTTTATATTTTACCCATTTTCAAGCTCTAAAAAACAAAATTATAAAACAAAAAGTTTTATAAATGAATGAATAAAATATGAATAATTGAATAAGTTTTATATTGATCTTTTTTGTAATAAAATTCAGAACAAAAGAAAAATATGATAATTACAAATAAAAAAAAATTAAAATCTTGTGAACCTGAAGACCTGAATTTTGGGAACCCATGACTTATAACAATAAGATATAAATTTAATTGTCTCTTATTTTTCAAGAATACCTAAATATGTTAAAAAAACATACCTACTGTTGCCAAGTATTTGCTTCCATGCCTAGATGAAAAACCTATAATAAAGAGGTTTGCTCTTATAAATAATACAATAATAGTAGGTACTACTATTCATCATTTGAAGTGTCATATTGTTTCTAATACAAAGGAAATCTCAAAGTCTTGTTTCTAATACAAAAGAAGCAGAGTATGTTATTCAACCTGCATGCCTGTTTGCTATAACTGATACCCATGAATCAGCTTGAAATACCCTTGAGAAAGGTATGAACCCTTTTATCTTCCCAGCTATGGGTTAAATAGTACCACTACTGTTTTTCTAGGAGAATGGCTTTGGCATTAAATAACCTACAAAGGTTGATATGCCATTATACAAAGAAACCAAACCGAATCAGCTTGTGTCAATCTTTCTTAGCAAAACAGCAGTATGAAGATAAGAATTTTCCCCAAACATTATTTTCACTATAATCTATAGATTTTATTTTTATTTTGACATACATTTTTGAAAGTTTGAACTGTGCCTATGTCTGGAGTTAATTGCAAATAGTTTGTTATAGTTGAAGTCAAGAATTCTTGGAATCATCTCTGTTTGGCTTTTAAAAAATCAGAATAAAATTATCTGCAACATAGTTGAATGCTTTTGTAATGAATAAATAAATTTAAAAAAAGTAATAGACTTTAAAAAATAGCAGAATATGTGCTATTTTAACAAAAAATGAAAGTAATAGTTGTATGATAAAATTTATTCAGTAAAGACTCAATTAGAACAATGGAATATATTTTGAATATACACACATTGGACAGAATAACAGAATGTGTGTTTATTGAAAAAAAAAATGGCTTTTTGAAGCTTTGAATAGAATATGTCTGTTGTAAATGAGAACTCACTAGAAAGATGGAACATTACAAAGCAAAAATAAAAGCAAATTTATTGAATATAATTAGAACTTACACTATTTACTACAACGACTGAAGCTCTTTGAAGAAAAAAAATCCTATATTTTTCAGACATTCACAAAAGACAAAAAAAAGGAAATGCTTTTCATTATAAATTATTTTGTACACCTTACAATTCTAATTATCAACATATAGATTTTAAATAAAAATATTTCTTGTTTCTGATCACAACCTGTGAATCAACTTACCTATGAGGAATGCCAGTCAAAAATCATACTCTGCATCCTTAGCATACAAGAACATGACATGATACTTCACATTCTATGATGCTTTCATTGAAGATATTTAGAGTAGACTTCTTCTTTACTTGATATTTTTTTACCAATGCCTGAAAGCAAATTTACTCAAGATTTGGAGGTAAGAGGTTTGTAGACATAAGTGATATGATATGACTTACACAGGATTACAGAACCTTGAATTTTGCACATTTAACTTTCAGGGATTTTGATTATCCATGAATGTGCCATCAATGAATAAAAGTATTACTGCCTAATGTGTAAAATTGCAGGTGACACATGTAGATTAGAAAACGTTAAAAAAACTGTAGAAAAAAGGTTTAGTAAATCATAAATGCATTGTATATACATTATTAATCTATTTGATTATTTACAACCAGAAAGATATTGCTCTGCTTTCTTTCTCTTAACCCACATTGTAGATACTGTAATTTTCAATATATGAAACATACATTATTGTAGTTCAGTGTATTTTGTTTCGTTTTTATCCATTAAATATAGTTAATAGTTGTGGGATGAGGGAATTTGTGATATTCCTGATTTTTCCACTTTTGTGTGACCCTAATAACTCCCTGAAATGCAGAGAGCTTTTAGTTATGAGGTATTTCATGATTGGATAAGAAAAAATGAGAATCATTTTTATTATCCCATCATGAAATACCTTATAACAAGACTACATGAGATGACTTAAAAAGAAAATTTGAGTTCATGCCTTTCCATCGACCTTTAATAGACAATTATATCAATGATCAAAAAGTTTGAAACCATTTAAAAGATTCCATTTTCTGCTTATTGGTGTATTTTATTTTTACTGATTACTTGATTTTTTTTTTACTTGATATATATATATATATATATATATATATATATATATATATGATAAATGAAATTGCAACACCCTGAATATGTGGTTCAATTTGTTGATGATTAAATGTCCAGATTATATATCTGGATTACAGTAAATGCTCACAGGTCAATATTAGCACAAATTATAAAATAGAATATATCAACAGTACTCAGGTTCCATAATAATACACTGTATATTCTCCTTGAGCATTGACAGGTTTTTCCTTTATATATGAAGGAGAGTCTTTAATGACTAAAGTGCTGGACAGCAGCCTCAAAGTAACATTCACTCTTGGCCTAATATCCCCCTATTCCTCTTGTTATGGATTAAATAGTGTTACTGCTGTTCTTCTACAGGGATGGCTTTCAAATTAAATAACCCACAAAGGTTGATATGTCATTAAATAAAAAAAAACAAACCATACTCTCATGTGTACTCAATGAGAGTGCACTAGTGTTACTACATTAAGAGATGGTCAAAGGCTTTGAAAATTTTATTAGAATATCTACTGATATGCTCATACTCTATCAAGGTCAAAATTGCAAATTTGTTTCCTGCAGCTACAGCTGTTTATTACATAATCTATTCCAAAGATTCAAAGAATAATTGTTATTAAACCAAACATCCTGAAGAGACTGAAATATTCTGCTTTCAGTTTATATCTATATAATATTTTACACAGTTCTTAAAAATTCTGTTTTGTATAAAGTATTGTCTAATACTTTTGAATTTAAGTTTTGATAGTTGTCTTATCATTAAGTTTATGAAAAAAGATAAGATGATTTGAATAATCTGCATTGTTTTTAAGATAAAATTTCCATTTTTATACATTTTTCTTAAAAGACTACAGCAGAAATACATTTGGAAAAGAGTTGTAAATAAGGTTAAATTAACAAAACTTTGTTTATTCAAAAAACGCAAAAATGATAGAAAATTCTATCAATTATGTATATTATCTTTGTTAGAAAAAATATTATTCATTTGAGAAAATAATAAGATAATATAATCATATATATTGATGCATATGCTATCAGTAAACTTTTTAATAAGACTTTTCAAGTGCAAAACAAAGTCATGAAACAGTGTTTTAGAACATATTTTGGATAATTACTATTGACGAGAAAATCCATCTACAGTTGTTACAAGAAATTTGAAACAATAGAATATTTTGTATAAATGTAAAAGCCTCTGATTACAATCTAATCTAACTATAGTTGAAAAAATCTACCTGTGTATACATACACCAGGATTACTTAACAAAAGCCACCCTCGGGCTTGAGGGATTTAACAACTTATCAGACTCATTTTTTTTAACCTGCTGTCTTACATTTAACTTCAACTTTTTGTACTGCACTCCATTATCAGTATATTAATCCTTTAATCAAACTACAGAAAAAATCATACCCTAAATGTTATCTTATTTTACAAGAAATAGTTACTAAGTGCAGCTCGAATATGATAGAAGGCTGTAAGTTAGAAAGAGTAAGAATCAGTGTGTCTACTAAAGAAATAGTTTCAAAATGATAATTTTATTTTGAAACTATTTCTTTGAGCAACTGATTTTAGTGATTGATTTCAATATTTTGAATATGTTGGCTATTTTACATGACCTATAGTTTATTTACATTTATTTAACCCACCAAAATATGGTAAGCTGTATTAACCATAGTTATTTAATGTTATGGAGACTATTATAAAATACAAAATTTCTTTATCCTTCAATTTTCAAAGCATTTCTAATATTTCTGCTCTAGTGTCACAACTATTCCTAATAAATAACTACATAGACTAACTGGAGTTCAAAGACCCTTGAAAAACTCCAGAAAAACATAAGTCATTTGTTTAACTTAAACCAATCTGTAAAGAAAATGTTTTCCTCATATCTTTCTACCCCTCAGAAAAAGAAGAAAAAAAAACACAAAACAGCTATGACTGTTTTTAGAGTGCAAGTTATCTTTGCTAATGTGATTTTCAAATCAGAGATTTCCTGTCGCTGGAAACCATCAGTGAACCATTTCTGTATTAAAACCCAATAAATTCTACATTCTAACTCTTCAAGTCTTCTTCTTTATTAGATTTTTATCTTTTTACTTCTTGCTTGTAGTATATTTAAGCTTTAATGGTTTAATTCCTCAGCTATAATCATAGTAATTTCATTCATCTTCTGATGTAAAAAAAAACAGCAATTTTCTTTAAGCATATCCAGAATCTACTGGCCCACATCATTACTTTTCCGTAAAGTTACTGACTTGAATCACTTCCCAAAAACACATTTGTAATTTGAGCCAACCTTGTAAGCCAGGAGACTTCTGTTTATGGTAAATGAATAAAATAATGTTATATCAATGGACTTCAAAGTTAATTTTACTGTTGATAGTTTTAAGAAAGAAAGAAATGTTCACTTGAGTAATTAATGCATAATAAGTAAAGTCTCCACATAAAGACTACACTTGGTTTAATTTTTTTTACCTGTCTCAAATTGTTTCTTATTAAGAAAGTGTTGAAAGTGAATTAAATCTGTTTATCACTTCAAAAATAACTTTTGATTCTTCCGTATAAAATTCAGATTCACTGTTCAGTTCTTCAATCTACTATTGGGGTATATCAAAAGTATTATCATTTTTTGATCAACTGAGAGTTCATGGAAACCTCAATAAATTCTGTATATTTTTAGAAACTTATATAATCTTCTGTGTCATAGTTTGATGATCCTGGAAATAGGGTTCTCTTCTACGTTAAGTTCACCCAGTTGATGAGGTGTAGAATAATGCTGACTTCATTCCCTGCAAAGGGGTAAAAACCTCAAGAATGAGGTGTCTTAATTCATCCAGTGAAAAAAAATGTGTGTGTGTATTTATATGAGGGTCAGCTGAAAAGTTCATAGGCTGACCAAAGTACTCTCATGGAATGTGACTAATTGAGACTTATTTTTCAACATAGTTCCCCCTTGCAGTTCTCACACTTCTTACATCAGTGTTGCAGTGCTTGAATCCCATTGATAAAAAAGTCATCAACAGCAGATAGGATGTCATCATATGAACTGTTCAGGCTCCCCTCGTATATATGTGCATGCTTTTGTATACTTGTGTGTGTCTGTGTGTGTGTATATATATATATATACACACAAAATGATTAAAGAAATTAAAACTGGGAGCATGTAGTATTATGGTTACCATCAGTGGAAATAGACATGTCGAACTGAGTTCAAATCCTGGATGAGGCAATTTACATTTCACATAGCACTAATACCATTGGGAAAGGTATACATCAAACTATTCTCTTTCCAGCTATGGATAAATAGTAGGGCAGACTGGTCTCTTTAAATTTGGTATGAAAACTAACCTAGGAGAAGGAAAACTCTGAATTCAAACCTGTTGAACTCTGCTTAAAAATTGACTTTGTGTTACATCGTGCTCTTGCAGAAGGGTTGGTATATATATATATATATATATATATATATATATATATATATATATATTGGGAAGGCACCAGGTTTGGCAGTATTCACATTGATATATAATGAGTAGAGTGTTCGCCAATGGTCCAAGAGAGTAGGGTTCAATCTCAAGTTGAGTCACATGTATATGTGTGTGTATATGTGCTTGTGTATACAAAATGATTAAAGAAATTAATATTGTGGAGACCCAGGTTTTGACAGTATTCTCATTGAGATACTTTTCCAAACTTGCTGAAGAGATCTATCATCTAATATCAGACATCTGGTTGGGTGCTCCTGTCCTCCAAAACTGATTTGATGCAATTTTAATGTCATTGTTCAAAGGAAAGGGATCCAAATCCATATGTGGAGATTACAGAGGTATAATCCTGCTGGAAGTAGTGAATAAAATGTTTACTGCTCTGTCTTCCCAGAAAGTCAATGATGTTTTAGATCAGTTTGTGGGACAATGGACATGAATTTTTCTACCTGTCAACTCCAGAATAAATATGCATTGCATTGCTCTTTATCAGGTCTTTGTTAATTTAACAAAAACCTTTGACACTGTTAATAGGATTGATCTCTGAACCAATCTTAGCTAGTTTGGAGAGGCACTTCAATTTCTCCATATATATGTGTGTGTGTGTGTGTGTAATATATATATATATATACACACACACAATACATACTTAATTTTTTTTAAGTAATAAAAGTTATACAACATTGAATTTAATCAAGATCTTATTTGTTTTTTTCAAAGTACTGAAATGATTTGATTTATTTGGAAATTTAATTAAGTAAAAGTTCATTAAAGTTGAAAATATATATTTATATAAACTATTGAGATATACTGAAATTGTCAGTCATAAAACTCAATGTGAAGTCCCATCCTATTTCTTGAATTGATATCAAAATTGATTATAAATATTCAAATAGACAAATTATTCTAATTATATTATAATAGTTACCTCTCTTGTGAAATTATCATAATCAGGTTAACATAAACACAAAACCCTATTAAGGATCCTTTTTGTATTTCATTTTTTTTTATTTGTTATTTTCAGCTCTTGCAAAAGGAAAAGGAAAATCGACTTGGAGCAAAAAGAGATTTTTTGGAAATCAGGAATCACAGTTTCTTTGCTGATGTTAAATGGGATGACTTATATGCCAAATGCATTGAGCCTCCTTATAATCCAAATGTGGTGATTATTTTTAAAGTTTTTCTCCTATTAATTGTCTCTTCAAAAAAAATAATCATTTTTTTTTTCTCATTTCTTCTGCTCATTCTTTGTACAAACAGCTAAATGTTCCCTTCTCATAATTTATTTAGATATATGTTCTTATAGCAAATCTTGTTAAGTATTTTCTCTTTTTATGGCATCTCTCAACAAAATTAAACTTATGCAACAACTTGTACTGGGTTATATGGTACCAGTAAAGAATGACCATTGATCTAGCTTTTTTTTTAAATAGCCTTTTTCATGTTTGCTTTGGATATGAATAAATCTAAAAAACAAAACAAAAAACACAAAAAGCTTTCACCCCTGTTGGTAAATATTAACTAAATATTAACTAATTAGGTGTACTTAATGCAATGGTTATCATTGTAGGAAATGGGATTGGTAACCTAAATTCAAATCAGGACAAGGTTGTTCCCATATCTCTTTGCGCTAATGTCCAAGAGAAAGGCATGGATCATTCTCTCCTGCCTCTCAGCTATGTATAAATAGAAAGGTAGACTTGAGTTCTTTAGTTTTGTTATGGCCATCAATCTCAGAGAAGGAAAACTGAATTCAACACCAGATTTACTTTGCTTAAAAATTGACCTTGTGTCACATCTTGCTTGTGACTGAGAGATTTGGGAAATACAAACATACTAAATGTATTAATGTACTTGTTAAGAGAATAAAACTTTTAATATAATCAGATGATAAATGACAAAAAAAAAACCAAATTTTAGTGAAAATCTATGTATGCAAAAGTTTATACTTTTTTTCTAGTGGAGTCTATAGTCAACAAAACAAAAAAACAGTGTGTGAGGAACTTTTGCCCCCATCTAATAGAAAAAGACCATGTTTAAAAAGCTGAGAACTAATAAAAAGTCAACATTACTATCATTAGATAATTATGTTACAGATTGATATTGATATTTTGTTGCTTATTAAAATTACTTTCTAAACTCTATTTAGTTAAAGAGGGTGCCTTTTTTTATGTCCATATCTAAATATCTAGTCACATCCTATTTATAGAATTTATATTACAATTAATTGTAAATAATTAAAGATTTAGATTATTTTTTCCTTTGTAGTTGGGCTGCAGTCTTTCATTTAAGCATGTTTGATTAAATAATAAAGATGCATTTTCAAGTTTCCTGATAAGTGTCTTGGTTTTAGGTTGAAATTGATGGATGAATTTACCAAAATAGTCCCGAGCACTTTTGGATCTTTCATAGGCCATTATCAAGGGTTGTTTGCATGTGTAAAGAGTGTTTTTTTAAGAGTTTTTAGTTTTTTTATAACATTACAAAATTACACAAATGCAAAGTTTGATCAAACTGAGATGCTAATGACATCAAACAAATTTTAAACAGAATGCTATCAATGGAAATAAAATACTATCAAGAAAAATAGAATATTAAAAAATATATATATATATGTGTGTGTGTGTGAGAGAGATTACCACCCATGTCTGCTGAAAAATTTCTGATGATTACTGCTGGATGGCATTGCTAAAGCAGTATATAAGAAGTTGGTGGTAAGATCTTATTGTATCCAATTTGCAGGATGCCAGACCTGTCTTGTCTCCCAGAGACAGGGACGTTTTTGTCTCCAACTTTGTGTTGCATATAATATGATACCACAGAAGAGTACACAACTTACACTGTCCCAAGCTTAGTTGCTTAAAAACGGGCATATTCAATTCTTTACAACCAACAATCAAAGAACACTACTCAAAAATGTGTCTCACAAATTTTCATATCTCTTTGGAAATTCACATAGATGTACATATGATAAGAACATTCCAATTACTCTTTTTGTATCCTTTCTATTTAGTTTGCTCAGACAATGAAATATATTATTAATTGTGTATAATTGTTCTCATATTCATTCATTCTTAGAAGGAAAGAATAAATAATATTTTTCTTTCTTTCTCCCTCTCCCTCTCCCTCTCTCTCTCTCTATATATATATATATATATATATATATATAAACGTTCAAAATAAAATCTGATGGAAGGAAGACATTACAGAAAATTAAATTATTATGATCACTTTAAGAATAGCTTCTTCAGAATTAATTTTATTTCCCCAAAACAAAATCTACAAATGACATGGAAGAGAGTAATGTGCCACTTTACTTGTTTATTTATGTCTACTGTATTGGTTAAAATTTTGTTCCTTGTTGCTTATGTATTCCACATTTTTTAACTATTAATTTGGTGAGGACAGGGGATATGTTGTAGTATAGTAGTAGTTTCATAGAGAAGTTCACTCTTTACACTGACAAATTGCGTTTTCTAACACAATGATCATACCTATTTTCTTATTACATAATTCAACCATCTTTTGGTAATGAAATATTCTTTTGTTATGGGAAAGTGTTATACAATCATATGTGTGTTTATGTATAACACTTTTCACTTAGTACATGGATATGCCACATTTTTAGGTTACTTTTTTATTAAATCTTTTGTGATGTATCTATTTTTTAAGTGATTTTAGTTAAAAGAATTAAGTCAAAGTTTTGGTCCTGCTGTGTTCCATGGCATTAAGTGGGGTATTCATTTTTAAATTCCTTTTTACTTTAAGTTTCGAGATTTGCTGATACCTTTTTGTGCTAACAGTTTATTTTATAAATTCTTGCTTCAGATGTTGAATCCATTTTTTGTTTGTTGTTGACTATATTTTTTGATTATTCTGTAGGTGTTTGTTGATATGTTTGTATAAACCAATTTTAATTTGTCAGTGTAAAGATCTATGAAGAATGAATTCATTATGTTACCATCCCAGTTTCTACAACATCTCCTGTCCTCACCAAAGTGACAAGCTTATCTCTCTTTTGTCTCATGTAAATTTCATTTTTACAGAATAAAATTGATTCTAAAGAGGCTATTCTTATAGCAAACTATGTCAGTTTGATTTTCTGTATTATCTTCTTTTCTCCTATCAGAAAGAAAAAGAGATACACATTGCATTTTACACATATATGGGGATAATATAATCATCCTCTTATCATTCTTTTTCTTAAATTATTTTCTATTTTATTCTGTAGAGTGGACAACTCGATTTAAAGAATTTTGATCCAGAATTTGTAAAAGAACCTGTCCCCGGTAAGTTTTTCTTGACAATTGAAATATTGATATTTTCCCACCTCATTTTAGTTTGAACAGCAAATTATCTATATCATAAAGTTTTTGGTTTTTACCTTAGAACTCTTAGAATTTGCACCCTAAAATTTTTAAATGATGAATTTGACAATATAGTAAATTCCTTCACACAATTTCTATATCCTTAACCTTTTATACAATGTGTCAAAATAAAAGCTCTCAAAATTCAAATTGCCCAGTTGGCTAGGGCTGTAGAATACACCCACTGCTTCTCTGCAGAGGTGTAAGATATCCCCCATCAATGATGGTCCTGGATATGACACTAAACAATCTGATGGTGAGGTTCCAGTAATACTGGAGCTTTGAGGAATGCAAAGTACCCCTTCATTGCATTGCTCCCAGATCTACTCTGGCTTGGAGTGGTTGCACCTGATAGGGTCCTATCTATGAGTCAAATTGAACTAAACTGTGTAATTATGCTAAACTGAATTGTTTGAAATAGAACTGTTTTTGACATTTAACTGTTTGTAAACTAAAACTATACTTATACTTAACTGAATTTTAAAAAATTTAATTTGGAGTTAAATGACCCGAAAAGGTTTGATATGCCATAAAACAAAACAACCGACCAACCCTCAAAATTCACAAATATAAATGTTCTCTAAAAATTCCAAACAATATTTGCCTGGGGTAAATAGATCCCTAAATGACTTTAACAACAAATTGAACCATCTGTTTTGTGTATTGTGCCACATAAATGAATATCTGTTAAATATTTAATTTAACAATTAAAACTAGATTCTACATTCTGAGAGGGATATATTCTTCCTGAAGGAATTTCATTCATATTCTCCACCTTCTTCCCATGTGTCACAGGCAAACATTATGATACTGGCTATTTAAAAACATTTCAATGTTAAAAAAAATTTTCATTTAACAAATTTTTGGCTTTTGTTGATTTTTTTATGGTATATCAGTTCTTTAAAAATGTCCAAAAATGTTTTCTTGATGGTCACCTATGCTCAAAATCAGTTGTGAAGAAAATTTAAATTAAAAAGTAATTATTAATAAATATTATTTCTGTTTGTCTTCTAACTTTTGTTCATGTTAACATTTATCTTTTGTTAGAAATAATTGTTTTTCCACTTGAAAAAGAAGAGATATTACTGAGTTATAAGTTGATGTTATGTGTATGTGTGGATCTTGTGTATATGTGTGTATGTTGTGTATATGTGTGTATGTGTTGTGTATATGTGTGTATGTGTTGCTTTATCTATGGTGATATAATCTATTTATATGATTTATTGATTGTAAGCAGAATTACTGCACATGGTGCATTTTACTTTTTGTCTGCACATTTTTGGCTTCCTAGACTGATTTTGAATAAATCTTACTGCCAAATTTCTCACATAAAGAAAAAAAAAGATTCTAACTTTGATAAAAATCTTTACTGGCAAGATTAAATTCTTAATCTGAAATAGATAAAGCTCAAGTAAAATTTGCCGAAGAAAATTTAGACAATTTGTAATGCATATTTTTTCTGATTCAGTGCAATATTTAAATCATATGAATTTTACTTGAAAACTTTTTCTGAAAACTCTTCATTGGCATGCAGAATATTTAGCCATATTACCAAAGATTATGGCAATATTTAAATGCTTTTGTAATTGCATCAAATTTATAACAAAAGTATTAGGATATTCTGCATTTTTGAGTTATAAAAAGTAAAATGTAGTAAAGATAAAATGATCCTTTGTCTAAAGTTGAAAGACACAAATTCATTGTTATCATTAAATTTTTCTGTGTGATTTTTTAAAGAAAAGAAACTAAATATTCATATATTGCTCCATGTTAGCATAACAGCAAATCTTTCTCATCCAATATTCAGATAACCTAGAAAAGTGTTCATATATATATATATATAATGAGTATGTTTATATGTATGTTGCATTTTATATATGTAGATAATTCTATATAGACAAACAATTCATTGGATAAAAATTCTCTTTATTTCCATTATCAGAATTCTACTGTTGAAAATCAAATTTTATTTGAACACAACATTTTCTTTAATGTTGGAAGTCAAGAAACAACTGTCTGTCCTTACATGACTGACTTATCTAACTTTAAACTGCTTAAAGCCAGCTTTTAGCAGTCATAACAAGTCATATTTTAATAATCCAATTTATATTATAATCAATTGAAAATAAGTAAATAAAGGGAGTACTCTATGATTAACATTTAATTGAAAAAAATTATAATGGTTTTCCTACAATTTATCTCTACAATATGCCATTTTTACTGTTATAGTGACATATATCTGTTTGACTATATATATATATATATATATATATATATATATAAACTAAAATCATAAATATCTATGAGTGTGTTTAACTAAAACAGAACAAAAATATGTTATATACAAGCATGTGGTTGCAAGAAAAATAAGACTGATGAGAAGATTTAGTTTATTTTGTTTATTGAATAAATAAAATAAACAAGCGGATGAAATATCTGGCTGGCTGACAGGGGGTCATCTATTCGGCGAAAAGCGGTTGCTTTGATTTGGTCGGACGGTGTTGTCGGGTGATGCTCTTAGGATGGCCGGCAATTCACTGGTGTGTGACCTCTGCCTGGCCTATTTATATGTTCCCAACTTCAAACACCGGCTCCAGAAAATACTACATGTGGAAAAAAAATGATTGGTTAAAAAATAAACCTTTTTTATAACTTAGAATTTTCAGGGGATTGTGGATAGACTATGTGCGGAGCCTATGCGCAGAAACCATGATTTTCTCAGTTTGACCCTAGCCGTTTTTGGGTCAACATCCAGTAGCAGCTATTTTCTTCTACAGTGTTGATGTCTGTGGGTCTGTGTTTTGTGTGTTTTAGTAGTTAGGTGTGTGAAGAGTTAAGTGGGTAAATCAGAAGAGATTTGATGTATTTTACTATAACAAATAGCACATGATAGCAAGGTTTTTCTTAAAACAATGCATAAAAAATGCTTTCAAAGAATAAAGTAATTTCCAGTTCAATTTGTAACTGAATGCTAATTTTGAAGAGTCTGCATTTGTGCTTAATGATAGCTATGAAATGCCAATCAGAATCCTTCACTTCTTCCAAAATAGAAGTATCAGTATCACCATGAATGACTGTTACAATTGGAACCCAATAAATTCACAGCTTATCTAGTTATAATAAAGAAATCCCTCTTCTTAATTTTCTGTGAAATGACTTTCACCAGTTTTCCTAGGTGCTAACAACAATGATGATGATGATAACATCACATTAAAATTTCTGAAAATTCTTAAGCAAAATCATCATCATCATCATCATCATCATCATCATCATCATCATCATCTTTCTCTTCATAATTTTATGTTGACAATTAATTTAATTACTTTTAATAATTTTTCCCTGCAGGATCTGTTGGCCGCTCTGCTGAGGGTAACAAGGTAATTAGTGCCAGTGTCCGTGAAGCTGATGGAGTTTTTGAGGGATTCTCCTATGTACCCCCAGCTGAAGATGCTTTCAATTGAAGAATTCTTCTTTCTTAAAAGAAAGAAACAAAAAAGAAGCAAGGAAGGAAGAAAAATGGTCTTTTGAGCAGTCATGTAATAATAAAATAAACAATAAACTATTTGGTTCCTGTTTGTGGACAGTGCATTGTAAGGGAAAAAAGAGGATAGAAAAGATGTGAACCTCTTGTGTTGTGTGTGTGTAATAAATGTGGTTTGGGGGTTGAGGAAAGTGTCAAGGGATTACAGTGGAGATATTACAACTGCCACACTTTTGTAATAATTAAACTCTCAGTACTTTCAGTTGGTAATTTATTAAGTTACATATAAGGGTCAACACAACAAAGTAAAAATAAAGATTATCATGACAGCTCTTAATCTGCAGTGCATTTTTGGTCTTTAAAGAAAGAGAAAAAAATCTTGGTATATTTCCCATCATGCCTGTCACTCACTCTTAACTTTTTTTTATCCCCTCCTACTCTTGGCCACTTATCTTGTTTAGCTAATCCTATTGAATTGGTGCTGGACAAAAAATGAAAATAAACTGCAAGAATAAGACTGGCAAGAAATTAAAAAAAAACATTTTAATTGTGGAATAATTCACATTTTACAAGACAATTCTTTCTTCAATTGTTTTGTCTCTAATTTTGGAATAAGGAATTACAAGACATTTTAAATCTGATGTTTACATTTAAAATCATAATCTTTGAACTATTTTCTATGTTTATAAAGTAACAAATAAAGATTGTAAAATTTTTGTGAAATATGTAGATTACTAAGGAAGATTTTTATGTATTTCAAGTTTTCTATGAATATTGTCAGTATTACTTAGAGTTGAATAACTCTTCACTTCATAACATCAAGAAAAATATTTACATATATTTATCAGAAATACTTATAATAGGTTATGTAGCACTGCAATGTTTATCCTATGGAAATTATAATATATATTTTTTTCTGTTATTGTTCAGGGAGTGATGTTAAATAAGAACAATTCAGTTACTAATGGCATATTTCAGTTTACATTTTTCCTAAAGAAATTTAGATTAAAAAATGCTTCTAATAGACTAAAGTTATTTACTAAGCATTGCTTATATTTGGTGCAAGTATTTTATAAAGATTAAACTCACTTTTGATTATCTGCAAGGTAAAATTGTTGACTATTAAATCATTATAAAATACCCAAATAAATGAAATTTGTTATAACAGGCTCTTTAAAAAGAAAACATTACATCTAACATATTTCTCTACTTATTGACTAAAAGCATTTTCAAAATTCCTTTAAAATGAACTCTTATTTTATGCATATGTAAACATTCTTTGTATGACCATTACTATAACACCTGTTCTTTTACTAAGCATATTACAATAAATATTAATACAACTAGATATTAATTTTAGGATAGCAATAAAAATCTTTGGCAAGTTCGGTAAACTCTTCCCTATTCAAACATATTGAGTACTGTTATATAAAAGCTTATTGAATCCCTGATCCCTGATGGGTTCAGCAACTATTATTATTATTATTATTACTTTTATTACATGATTGATTATATTACTACTAATACTACTACTGCTGCTGTTTTGGGGGTTTGCTGTCTTTCAAACCCTTACTTTTAATTTATGCTGACACACAGTTTTATAATTAAGATGACAGTTTTAAATTTTGTTTCTATCATCCACAGATCAATAATGACATTGAAACAGTCTAGTAGTAAGTCACCTGATTAAAGAAAGAAAAACAATGAACTACATAGAAAATTTGACCAAGTTGGGAAAAAATACATTTTAAAGAATTTTTCATAAAATATTAATATATTACTTTCTTACTTTAAAAAAAAAAGTAACATTGCTTTCTTTTAGTCAGTGTTTGTGTTTAAATCTAAAAATATTGTATGTTTTAAATATATCAAGTGTCCTGAAATCACTTATTGATTATTAAATTTTTTTTTTTACTTTGATTTTTAATCTAATAAACGTTTTTCATGTTGACTCAAATGTGAACCAAGTTTCTTCCGATTCTTTTGAATAGGAAGAAACATTTCATTTCATTAACATTTGTTATTTATCTGTTTCCTTGTTTGTGATAGACAAATTATTGATTTTAGTATTATTACAATAACAAATTTGATAACAGTAAAATTAATGATTAACTATAACATATGTTTTTATCTCCATCCTTTCTCTCCTCTATTGTCTCTTTGCTGCTGTCTGTACTGCCCATGTAGGAATCATGGGAATGATTTTTTTTGTGGTGGTATGTTATCTTAAAATATGTTTTGGACATTTTGAAAAGTGTAAAATCAAAAATTAAAAATTAATTGTAGATATACATAAATATGTGTATCCGTGTTGGTAAATGTATTTGATCAATTTGGCTATGTTAATTATAAGATAACTTTAAAATGTCATTACTTCACACACACACACACACACACACATATATGTGTGTTT
This sequence comes from Sepioteuthis lessoniana, assembly GCA_963585895.1. Taxonomy (NCBI): domain Eukaryota; kingdom Metazoa; phylum Mollusca; class Cephalopoda; order Myopsida; family Loliginidae; genus Sepioteuthis; species Sepioteuthis lessoniana. Next base: position 79,276,101 of record OY757913.1, on the reverse strand, counting down.
GGGTGTATGTGTGCATGTGTGTATAGGTCAAATTTTGATAACAAAATTTGATGATGATTTTTTTTTTTTGGCAAAAAATTATTGTATTGAAATTAATTAATGATTTCATGGCCACAAGATTGATTTATACATGGATATATTTGGTAATTGAATAATTATACTTTTATGATATTAAAAAAAAAAAAAAAAAAAAAAACTGTACCCACTCTCACAGTTTGCTACCCTAAATGGTAGACATTGTAAACAAAAACTTGTTAAACATACCAAAAAAGGAACAAACCATGAATGAAAAAGGAACAAAATTCTTGACTGGGAATATTTTTCACCCAAATGTTCATACATTTGGTGAATTTAAAAGAATTGACTGCAATTATATATGACGCTAATGACCAACTTTTATTTTTCATGAATATTTGTTGTTTTTTTCTTCTTCCAAGTTTCTTTGTATGTGAGTGTATACATGGTTTGGTTTCATTTTCAAGACTGAAATCACCATGTGGAATTGAATGGTGAATATCATTATTCATCTGATAAAAATATCTTCTGTTTTTCTTTTTTTTTTTTTTTTTCTCTTAATATGACTATATAAACATGTAATGTGTTTGGCTCAGATTTGAGCCTAGGAGCGGGCATCTAGATCTTGGACATGTCTTTCACAACTCCTGCCCATTGTGGTAAGTTTTCATTTACTTGTAAACTCTCCAATTCCAATGAGGTTTATATATATATATATATATATATATATACCCACTAACAATGGATTGTGATTCTGTATTTTGGTCTTCACTGAATTTGGAATGGGAAAGTAGAAAAACAAGGAAAAACATTTTTTTATACAAAGAAAAAAAATTAAAACCTTTTCTTTTTTTTTTTAAATTAAAATAAATATATTTAATCCTGATTAACGTTGGGGGTTTAATAAAACATGTGCATATGTAGATTTTAAATAAAATTTTATACCTCTACAGACATACTTTCCATATCTTTGTTCATATAAATCTTCTCAGTATGCACACATGTAGAGAGATTCACACAAGAAAAAATTGTTTAAATGACAGAAGAAGCAATGAACAAGATATTTTGTGGCAATTTAGTTTAGGAGATATTATTATCATTATTATTTTTATACAATTTTCTATTCATATATTTCTTTTTTCATATCCTATTTCCACTAGTCACAAGTCCATAAGTAAAATATAATTTTTTTGTCTCTTTGAATTGACTCTTGTGACTTCAGGGCCAATTAGTATCACCTGACAATTCCAATATCTTCTCCCTAATTATTGTCTTCCATATAACCCTTTAAACCCCGAATCTCCCACCTTAAAATACCTTAAATGTTGGCGTATATTCTATACCAGATAGCACCCATTTTGGAAATGACCAATAAATACCCACCTAAACATTTTGTAATTATTGATTATATTAGTAAACTTAAAAAAACAGTTATTCTTAATATGCTAATGATTTTTTTTGTATTTTTTTAGTCTTTGTGGAATATATAGCTTTTTATTTTGAATAATGGAGTTTTCTTGTTGTTTTTTTTTAAAGAAATTCTGTGATTATTTTACTTTAATGTATACAATGCAGAAGAAAACTGCAGTTTTGTATCTTTGAAAATCCTGCACAACTTCTTCAATGGAATATCCTCTGACAATTTTTTTCTTTTCCAGAAGCATAACATCTTTGAGATTTGGTTTTAGAAATTTAAATTGACTAGCATTGATGTGTCACTCTTTGCAGATTTCTAAAGAAAGAAAGAAAGGAGACTACCCTGTAATTATCATTTAACAGTGATCTCTTGTAAGTGTTACAGGCAAAAATATACAAATGAATATTTTTTTTTTATAGAAAATAATAAATATGCGTAAACAAACATCAATTTTATTTGAACTGATTTCAGATTACTTTGACAAACCCTAAGATTTTATAGTTTATTTGATTGTTAAATCACATGGTTGCATATTTCCTTAAATAATAAAAAAATATTTGAATGAGAAGTCTGTTAACTGCCAAAAAGTTACTCATTAAAAATATATTGATACTAGCACAGCTCCTATGAAATTGATAGAATTATTTACATACGGATTTTCAGTTTTGCTTAGGATCAAAGTGTTTCTTTTCGAGATTTCCATCTAGGATTAGAATGTAGTATATCTTTTATAATTCATAATTATTTTGTTGAATTCTCAATCCTTTTGTTGTTAAATTTATTTTGTTTTTAGTCTGCTAAAAAATAAATACAATCCTCCGTGTGTCTGTGCATGTATTTTGAAAACTTTTTCTAAGATCAGAAAAACAAAAAATAAAAAAGTTAACAATAATCAAAATTATTTTTTAAAATTCAAAAAGAATAAATTTAAGCCCAAAAGAATGAACAAAACCATTTTTAACTCTTTAAATTCATAAGGTCGACATATAGAGGCTCAGGAAAATTCTATCGGATTATAAAAAGGCTTAATGTAGCTAATATTCTGTTAAGAAATAACTATTACTTCTGAGTACTGTGAAGAATTTTTTTACTTCATAAAATAATTTTAAAAAATATTGGCAGTTATTATTAAAGTCTGTACAATCAATTGGCAAGAATTTATCTGTTTTTAAAGTTGGACAGATAATTTGATATAAAACAACTAAGTTTAGTAAGCATAGTTTTTAATGAAATTTTTTCTTGTGGACCAGGTTTCAAACAATAATCAATTTGTTGCTTCAAGATATAATTAATCATACAGATTTTAAATTTCCTAAGTTCAAATTTAATGAAACATTTCTAATTATGTTTATAGGGGTTTTTTTCTTTAAATTGGAGCTTTAGCTTATTTAGGACTAGCAATATTAGGGAGGAGTGTTTAAGTATATAAATCACTCAGAAAAAAAAAACATTCATTTATAAAACTCCACAAAATGTTTACACAGAATAATATTAATTTTATAAGATAATATAAAAAGATTAATACAATCTCTTTTCTCTTATTTGAATTTAGTATCAATTACCATTTCTAAGTATTCAATATAAATTTTCAATTGACAAAGATTTTAGAATAAACAACTATGATCAAAGCCTTGACTTCCTCTTACCCAGTGTAGATTAGTACTTTAGCTAGTTAATTTCTAACAAGCAAAAATAATGTATGAAATATTTAAATAATGAACATAACTTGTTTTTAATGCTTTATTCATTAACATATATAATCTGTTTGTAAATAAGAAAAGGTTTTGTGATATAATTTAAACTATTATCTTCATCTTTACCCTTAGTGCAACTGACATTTGATGTAATTTTTTGCAGAAAGTGGGTGGAAAATACTTTAATCAAAATAACACCAATGCAAAGTTCTTTGGATAGTAAGCAGAATACTTATATTTGAGATGTTTGCAAAATTAGTCTGCAGGGAAATTTGAATTTTTCTCCTACCAAACATGCAAATAGTTATAATAATAATAATAATAATTTCTAATTGTGGTAGGAAAAAAAATAAGGGATTCATCAGCTGTTGAGATTTTGATAAAATGGCAAACATATTTGAAATTGCTCCATCAGGAATTAAAAGTCAGCCATTTTATTTATTTGATTTGTTATCCCCCTAAAGAGTTATTATGTATGTTTGTTTTTATTTTATTTTTTTTGGAAAGATCTTTGAATGGAATAAAATAAAGGAATGTGCTTTTTAAAAATGGTAAAGAAGAATTTATTTTCTGGTTTGTTCGATTTGACTATGAAAGTGAAAGAAAATGTCTATTTTCTTAGAATGTATATGTGTTTTTTTTTTCTCTTTGGTCAACAAAATACATAAAAAATAAATTTACAAAATTATTCTACAATATTTTAAAAATCCTGTAACATTCAATCTGCAAATTGTCCCAAACTTTCATATTTAGTTTATTAAACCTTTTGCTATATTTCATTGTTGTTTTTTTATTGATCATGAATCTAGAGATTGAACCCCCCCTCCCCACACCTGTTGAGTTTATGAATTTAATAAACATTTTTGTATAATAAAAATAACAACAAAGACATAATTGTATGTTATCAGTTGGCTGATCAAAATTCATATTAAAATCTTTTAATACATTTAAAGTGTAAAGCAGGAAAAAAATCTTAGCACAAAGAGATTTCTTATAATCTGTATTGTATAACACAGTTTCTATCTGAATTTTAGCATGTATTTTTTTGTCATAATGAATTTAAATAGATACTGAAGACATGTTTTCCTAATTATTAGTGTTTTTTTCACATTTTTTCTTTTCTTGTGAAAAATTCTCTAAACATTTTAATCAATGATCAAAAATTATCTTTCTATTGAAGTTCATAACAAGTATTATTTCATTTGTCTAAATTTCTGAAATGAAGCTTGATAATTGGTTATTACTTATAATATTTGGACTATTGACCTCATCTTTATTGTTATAATCATAATGTTTTGGCTGATATGTCCTTCAGCCTTCTTCTGGTGTTTCATGTTGAACTTGGGAGTTCACACAGAATATTGTTGGGATTGAACCTGCAACCTCCAGATGATTTCACTCAGAAGCAAGTTCAATGTCAACAACTAGTAAGAATGACAAGGAATTCTTACGATAACTTAACACTTGTTCCCGGCCATGGTTAACAAAATTGGAACAGTCTACCCCTCTGGTTCAGTTAAAGATTCTGTGTGGACTCTCAAGTTTGACATGAAACACCTGAAAAAAGTCAAAGGACATATTGGCCAAAACATTGTGAGTATAACAATAAAGGTGAGGCCAATTGTCTGAATAAAAATATTACTTTGATAAAACTAAAAAACTAATACTATCTCTGTCTCATTATGATTGTCACTTTTAATGTATGAAATTTATATGCAAAGTGTAATAACTATTATAGGACAGTAGTAGGACAACATTTTCGAGTTTCATTCCACATGAAAGATTATTTATAAAATATAAACCATGACCAAAAATAGAGAATTAAATCTGTTGGTAACAAAAAGTCTTTCTGTAAATATAAATAAGGATTTTCTGTGATTATTGTTCCATTTTTGTGGATAGAGGGTGATTTGACATAATCCTTATAAATTCTTCACAGCATATCCCATCATGGTCTCTGTTTATTATACAAAAACTATTTTCCTTTTTTATTTTTTTTTTCTTGTTAACTTTTTTCGAAACTGTTGCCATAGATTTATGCCTCTTGTAATTAAAAAAAAAAAAAAAGTTGCATAACTGTTCGATTAATCAAAGGTCACATGTCAGTTTATCTATTACTATTTTTAGGTGGTTGCTGCGATTATTATTATTATTATTATCATTGTTATAATATTTTACTCTCTACCATTTCAAAAATATCAAATAAACATTTTTCTGGATAATTTGTCATAGGAAATAAGATTAAACATTCACTTGATTTTTATAATCATCTTAATTCATTTTTTTATATCATCTTAATTCATTTTTTTTTTTAAATATTGTGGTACTTTATTTCTAACTTTATAAATAATGATAATAATTGATGTGCATGAACCAATTAGAAATATATAGTCAATCATAATGATGATGATGATAATGTGTTAAATGAACCTTCTCATTAAGTTGATTTCCTTTTCTCTTTTTTCTTTTTTTTTTTTTTTTACAGCTGAAACTTGAAATTTCTGTCTAAACTTGCATTCATGATTGAGTACATTTATCTACTTTAAATATGTGCAGCAAAGATTTAATAATGAAATATACCATATTTTAATGGTAACCTTAAGTATTATTTTAGAATTAATAAAATGGCTACCATTTTGCTGCAGTCCAATTACTCAACTCTTTGAACCTGTCAGCCTGATATTTGGGGCTGAAGGAAATATTAGGTATTCACAAAAGGCCGACTACAGAAAACATTCACAGCTTTTCTTTTAATGGAATAATGGAATAGCTTTAAACAAAGAGCTCTGTGTTTTAGGTTCTCTATCTATCTATCTATCTACAAATTCTCACACACACTTGTGTGTATATATATATATATATATATATACACACACACACACACACATACACATACACACACACACACACACACATGTATTGTACAAATTTAAAGAGGTAAAAAGGACATTTGAGTATTAAACTTTTTCTTGTTTTCCTAAATGAAATCCTGTTTGAAAAGCAAAATGTTTACCCAAATTTAATTTCTTTACATTCTGAGGGTCAACTAAATCTTTAAAAAAATGTCGTATGAAAATGTTTGTTTGAGTGGGGAAAATTAAATAATACTTATATTAATGAGTAATCACTGAGTGATTTTTCTAGTCTTATACAGAATGTAATTAATTGTTCAGTAGAAAAACATTCAGCTGGCTCGTAGAGTGAATGGAAATATTGGAAAAAGCAAATCCTAAAATGACTAAAGTTTTGTATTGACAATCTACTTAGTCCCTTATCCTTCTCACTTTACACTCAAAACTCAAATGCTTTTTGTTTTTTTAGATTAGATAGGAAGAAATAATTCAGAGGATGGGTAAAGGGCAGAACTTTTCAAGGATGTGAGATGAAGTTTGTTTTTTGAAAAAGATTTACTTTAATTTACCAGAAACCAGTTGAATAGAATTTTAAACTGCATATAAATGTAAATACATTCCAGTTTATAGCACAGTTTATTTGGGGTCTTATCATTATGATATCAAATGACCCTTGTTTCCCCTTGCTGTCAAGTTCATGCACAAAGGAAAAAAATAATAATAATTTGATTCATTTTTTCTTACTTTACAATAAAATATAAAAAAAAGTATCTTAAAATATGATTGAAACAATTAAAAACAGGAGAATTTCATTTTTTTTTTCAAATCTTTCTTCTATTACAAATTTTAAAAATAGCTGATGCTCCTCACATCTGAAAGACATGAAAGATAGAATGAATGAATAACGTGCTTATCTTATTGCTACATTTATTGCTGTTCATGGTATGTATAATGTATGCATGTCTTATGAGCCTACCACTTGGTGGTGCTATATCATGTGGTCATTGTATGCTTGAGAAATTGAGATTTAATTTCTGATTATTTCAAATAATGGAACAACATCACTAATAAAAAAAATTCTAATTCTATTATTATTAATTTTTATCCAGACTTTTTTCTTTGATATTTTCCAATAACTGTGATAAATATCAAAACACCCCAAACTCTCTTAAGAAATAACATGTGATCTCAATTATCCTTGTTTTTCTCTTTCTCAATAAAAATGATGTTTCTTCTGAACTCTTGATGTTTTTTCTTTCTTTCTTTTGTCAGTACATTCAACAAAATTTTTTTTCTTTTATTTTTATCTTTTTGCTTGAATTTTCTTTTTATTAAATTTAACTCTTAACTTCCTGTGAAGAATTTCTAAAATTATTTAAAAAATCATTTTTTAAATAAAGACAAAAATTGTTGATTTGTTTAAAACCGTAATGTCATCATCATCATTGCTGCTGTTGTTGTTGTCATTATTATTATTATTTTTTCTTGATTTTAAAATCAACATTATTAATACTAAGAATAAAATGCTGTGTCATGCTGCTTCACTGGAAGTTAAGGGTTAAAATAATCTTTCCATTTTGTCATTTACCATTTTTTTATCAAAACTAAATGACATTCTCTTTCAAAGGTTTTAGAGTTTTTTTTTTTTCTTAATAATGATATTGAAGGAAATTTGTGTGCATTTATATTTACAAGTTATTTGAAAATTAATTTGTCTTTTGTCATTTTTATATATTGAATAAATCATTTTTATCCCAAGTTTATATCTACTAACAAGTAGATGCTAAATTTTTTATAAAAAAAATTAATTAAAATTGTATCTTCAATACGAAATAATGATTTTTCAGGAGGTCATTCTTCTAAAATGTATTTAACAGAGCAGTGTCAGAGTTAATCATTGATGTGTCCTAAAAAAGAAAATGTCCACAGGATTTAAAAATTTATATATAAGTAATCTCAACTCAACCCTGTCATCAATTCAATACAAAATATTGCATTGCTTGTAAGATTATACTTCTATTTCTTTTTTTGTTTTGATTTTTTTTTTAACTTTGTAGTTCAATAAATCCAAAAAATCTAGGATGTCTAGAAATTAAGTATTTCGTTGCCTTATTAATGAACCAATAACAATACAATTACACTTATAAAAAGGCATTTCATAAATAGAATCAGTTTTTTAAAATAACTTATTTCACTTACCATTATCTCAAATCAGATCTTGTTTATACAACTTATATTACAATTAAATAAGGTGAAGTATCCAATAATTTGCATCTCTTCATGAATTATAAGGATCTAGGTGTACACTGACCTAATTATTAATTTGCAAATTCGATTGGAAATTGCTATCTTCTCTAAGTTAACTTAGGGTTTTAATGCTATTGCATTAACAAAAGTCTTGCTATGTTGTATTATTTTTTGCTAATAGATTATAAGTTATGATTTTACTTTATGAATGAGTGTTAAATTTTTCAAACTCACAACTATTGTTCGTTCAGACTAGACGAATTTTGTATCCTATCAATACTGGAAATGTCTCATACACCCCTATATTTAATTATTAGGAGTAAAAGCTTTATATAAAACCTATCAACACTGGATGCATGTATCTATTGTAAAGGGAAATAACATCTTTCTTTTTTTAAAAATTACTTCCCTTGTTGAGTTACAAGTCCAGGAAAGACAAATCAATTCTTGTGAAGTTTTATTAAAAATTTAATTCATTAAAAAAATCTGTAAGTTATTTTAAAACTCTAACAAATACTGAAGTGAATAAATAAAATGAACGTTAGAATCAAATGGGTAGACACCACTTGGACATTTTATACTCATTTGCTGTCTGACAAAGATATATGAATAAATGAATTGAAATATTCTCTAATTTTACAATGACTAAATTATAAAGTTGACGATTAATTAATTCATCGCTGTCATTGGGAACTGAGAAAAATAAAACAATTTACTCGTTGCTAAATATTCCACTTCTTAAGGAAAAGACGAATTCTGTTTCTAGTACGCATTGAATATTAATAGATAAGAGATTAATATCAAATCAAGTTCAACATAGTTATTAAATTTAATACAGGAAAAGAAAGAAAAAACAACCCTAACACTTGCCAGAGAACTATGAAACATGAAGGTGACAGTGATACCAATTGTAATTGGTGCACTCGGAACGATCACCAAAGGCTGGGTAAGATGGGTGGAGGAGTTGGAATCGGAAGACGAGCAGAGACCATCCAAATTACAGCATTGTTGAGATAGGTCAGAATATTGAGAAGGGACCTGAGAGACTTGCTGTCAGACTCTAATGAAAGAACATCAACTAACGCTGATATGAAAAACTCACAAGGAGTAATATAATAACAATAGAATAGCAAATGTGGATTTTGTGGTGACAGAGACAAAACAATCAATCATAATAAGTAAATGCAGTAAATTAGTGCAAAGACACTAGATATGATATTTATCGCTGGCTCCCACCAGACAGGATTTGACACAAGGCCTTTTTTTTATAGAGGAGAGGCTCACTTAGTGCAATGTGAACTAGATGAGCCAGTGGGGACTTGGATTCACTAAATGCAATGTGTGTCCGGCACGAATGCCTGCTCATAGCTTGAACTAAAGCAGAAGGTCTAGCGCTGTGCAATGCTTGTCATTGATTTCATCGCCCACCAAAAGGTGGCCCGGACAAAACCAGATACCATTTGGCCTCAAATGTATGCCTGGCACGGTGAGGAGTCTAAGTGAGTTGACCAGTCATGTAAAAGGTCACACTACACTTTGATCCTAGGCCTTGCAGTAAGAAGTTTAAATTTGATCCTATGAACAAATGGTATTTGCATAACCCAGAATCCATCTAAGAAAATGAGATGCACAAAATTCAGTGGGATTTTGAGATACAAACGGATCATCTAATCTCAAGAAGACAATCAGACCTAGTGATAGTCAATAAAAAAGAAAGAACTGTTCCGGCTGATCACATGCTAAAACTGAAGGAAAGTGAAAAGAGAGATAAGTACGTAGAACTTGCAAGAGAACTGAAAAAACTATGGAACATGAAAGTGACAGTGATGCCAATTGTATTTGGTACAATCGGTACAGTCACCAAAGGATTGGTACAAGGACTGGAGGACTTGGAAATAAGAGGAGTAGAGACCATCTAAAGTTCAACATTGCTGAGATCAGCTAGAATACTATGAAGAGTCCTGGAAACTAGAGGAGACTTGCTGTCACTCTGACTCCAATGGAAAACCATCAGCTACTGCTGGTATGAAGAACTCTCAAATGAGAAAAATAATAATATACATGAGTTTAAAAAGGGGTTGTGTTAATGTTTTGAATTTTAGATTATTTTTCTTTTTGGAATTAATCAATTCAGTGTTGAGTACAAAAGTTATTTTATATTTTTTTACCCACAGTTCAAATGATTGATTTTAAACACGCCCATTCTTTTCCAAGATTCCTCTGTAACTGCTGATAATCCAATTTCTTTGGCGCGAACCTTTGTCTCTCTCATAACATCCTGGGAGATTAAATATTTAATTCTTCTTTCTTTTTATTAATTATTATATTTTCAACTTACTTGTAAATGATACACCACAATAAAAAATATGTTCAGTCCTGACACCACAAAAATCTAGATCTGGTTCACCTTCAAGAGATTGGTAAAAAGTTCTCAATCCAACCAGGACAGGAATAAACTTTCTTTTTTTTTTTTAGATAAGATCTACAGAAACATTGTTCCAAACATGTTGAACTGCAAATGTATATTACCATGACATACATTTCATGACTGTCGTTTGGCCCGAGAAGTTTTCATCACGCCAACGTAAATTTTGTCACACCAATTAAGTTGTTGTCATAGCAACATACAGCCAGAGACTTATAAATAGGATTAAACTAATTATTAAATCGTTTGTTCTTATTCAATGCAAATATTCAGTTTCACGTTTCTAATTACACAAAAGCACAAACACACCTGACATATCCAAATAACATCTTCATAATCAGGTTTATGAATGACTCCTTGATAAAATCCACTTTGAAACCTCTTTAAATCTCTGCATTTCACATTTTAGCATTATGAAGGTGTGGATTTGGTTTTATTAACTTCAAACAGTTTTTATTTCTACTCAGCGGATCATCGACACTTGACACTTACAATATAGAATTAAAGAACATCCTATTGAAAACCAGAATGATTTTGGAATCAATTCCAGACAAAGATCCTTAACAAAATACTAAAAGTTGCAATTTTAAAGTGCAGGTTAAAGTGATCAACGATTCATCCACGATTGGACTCAATTGCAATTCATGTGCTTTTTTTTATTAAGTATTGGAAATTATTTATGGAGTCACCTTTTACGTGCCACGTGATTGGCTGAAAAACAACAAATCATGGGCCACTATCAGTACATCTGCCATACTACCACATATGCATGTGTTTTTCAAACTAACAGACCCTTTTCCCTTTTGATGTAACACAGAATCTTGACTGCTGATGAAGCAGGCTTCGAGTTAGCAACAGCATGAAACTACATGAAACTGAAAGAACTGTTACCAAGACAATTGCTATAGTTACATCTGCAGAAAACACCTCTTTTTGCAATTCTTCTTCTTTTCTTCTTTACTTTATCTTTTTCACTAAATATAAACCTTTTTTTTTCAATCAAATTGTTGTCTTGTTCCTTTTCTCTCATCACGTCTCATGTTACAGTAAACCTTATTTTTCCTTACATTGCAGATATTGATTTTGTCCTATTCTTAACGGGTAAAATCCCAACATAGGTGCTCAGACTAGGAAGAAAAACAAAAACAAATGCACATTAACCCCAATTCTGGATCAACAAGTTTCTTTCACACTCTTCATTTTCCTTGATGCCAGTGTTAAACAGTGTCATATATATATACATAGAAAATAGAATAAATGTATCTCCCATTTTTTGAATTTCTTTCTCTTTTGGATCAAAAAATCAAAATGATATAAACTGAGAAACCAGTATATATATATATATATATATATATATATAGAGAGAGAGAGAGAATTTGTTATATATATATATATATATAGAGAGAGAGAGAGAGAGAGAATTTTTTAAATCGTTTCCGGGTACCTCAAACCAAAGAAAAAAGAAAACTCATGTATAAGTATATAAGTTATATAATGTATATGATATAATTAGATACCTTCTAATTTCCACATTTTATTCAGCTCAAAAATGTTCTCTACTTTGTTCAGCACGATGCTGTTTCGATAACTAAGATTGCGTCTCTGCTATATCAGAGCGAATGAGAAGACAAGGGAGGTAACTCTTATTAAGTTTACATATATGTATCATCTCCTCTGCTCACTGAAGACACAAAAATTAAATGATGCAATCATTCATGTTCATATTGTCGTCACTGCCTAATAAAACAACGAACTGGCTCTACCATAATGTTATCAGAGAGTGTAACCTCTTCCGTCTAAAATTTCAGCTTGCACTGGTAATGAAGGCAATTCAGTTAGGGTTGCATTTCAAGATGATGACCACTTGGGTGTGGAACTAAATCTTGAAGAGACACTGAATATTCCCTGCCATCAGGATACTTGGGGTGAGGATTAGATTGTATTTGCTTCAACAAGAGGATCAGTTTTGCAAGAGCCAAAGAAATTGGCATAAAAGAACAGGACCTGAGTTCTTTATTAGTCAAGTTGGAAGTTATGTACACTGACAAGAAATCTGAATAATCTCTTCTGAGAAATTTCAGTCGTCTGCAAAACGTCGTGTCTTTGTAGCTAAGCATATGGATTTACAAATTACTCCATCGCATTGTTCAAACGGACTATTTCTAGTCGTATGGTATGGAGTAAATTTACTAGATGTGGGTATGCCTCAAAGATGAAACAATTATATACAGACATAACAGTTTCAGAAGATATATCAAGGCACAGGATGACAGAAAGAAATCTAGAATGCTTATCAACAATTGTAAAGAAATGGATTTATTAGAGGTACGAGATGGAAGAAGAGCCTTAAAATCGATACTTATTCTCTCTATTCATTAGATAACTTCGATAAGAATATTTTCTGATACTGTGTGAAATGATGGGTTGACTTCAGTACATGTCTGGCAAATTGAGCAAATCTTTCTGTAGAAAATGGTAAATTCTTTATGCAGACAACATAAAACATTTTGATAACACATGCCTGATAAAGTGTCGGGAGCTATATCGTTCTTTATAAGCCGATATTGAATAGAATAACTGAAGCAGGAAAGCTCTAGTTTCCAACCTTGAATCTTAGCCGCAGAACAAAAGATAAAAAGGATAACAGAAAAGCAACAGACTGCGTATCAGTAATGATTGTGACATATCATCGACCAAACAATAGATGAAACCATTTCCTTGCAGCCTCGATTATTGCTGTAGCTTTTTCTCAACGGGTAGATAATGCTACTCACTTCCAGACAAAGTTTTTAGCATGAAGGATAACCGGCCTGATTTAGTGTAGCAAAGACAGCGGTATCTGATGCATTGCATTCTACCACAAATGGCAGGGTCAATACTGTTAGAACAGTTGTGACACTATAGACGCTGGTGTGGTAGCATATAGACTTAACTATATGTACGTGCATATGTGTAGAGATATGAGTTGGTGTGAGTATGTATATATATATGTGTATGTATGTACGTGTGGATGTATACATATGAGTATGGTTGTGAGTTGACCATACCTATGTATGTGTATATTCATATAGGCACCAGGATATATTTGCGTGGGTATGTTGAGTGTGTGTGTTGCCGTATGTATTTTGTGCAGGAACAACTAATCCAACCCGAGTCTAAGTGGAGATAGTCTAACGTGGAGCTGCGATTTAAAAGAGCTTCAATTTTAATATCACGCTTTTTAGGCTCTGTATGTCTGGCAATATTCGGAAAACCAGGAAGTAGAAAATGTTCACATCTACACACAAGCAAAGTGAGTCTGCGAGATATATAAACACAAATAAAGCTACAGGGTGGCTAGAGGGCCCGTGCGAGTCTGCTAAGAAGATCCGCCGAAGAGAGAAGCGAAGTCAAGCCCGAAAACTTTGTTATCGGCTTAGATTTTTAGTTAAGGGAATTTCGCCAGCCATCTACGCAGCGAAAGTGAGAACTTCACACGCCGTCATTTTGTCAAGTGCCGCATACACCCTTCTTCTGTTAATATATATTCAAGCTTTAATGTTCTCGTCTTTTTCTTCTATTGTGGACCCGTCTAGGACTCGTGCACTACGATCTGAACCTGTAGAGAAGGACAGCACGACGTGGAGTGAGTGCATGGGCATGAACAGAATTCCCACACAATTCTCCAAGACAAGATTATCAAAAGTTTTAAATGCTGCTGGTCTAATAGATTTTTTTTCTTTGTGTAGGAAGGGTGTGCCTTGTCCGAGAATTGAGGGATCCACTTCGTAGTGTTCGCAAACGTGGAATGGCTAAACGAGTAGTTGGTTTTGGAAGCTTTAGTCATAGCTTCATCCTTTTTGTATCTGATTTGATTTATCCATTTTCAAGGTTATATCCGTAAAGATTAATGGATATTATGGACTGTTGCTTTGTTGAATATTAATTTTCTTTTACTCACAGCAACCAGGAATTTATCAAAATTATCATATTGTTCCTTTTGATCTCGTCCACCTATTATTGTTATGTTGTTCAAATAAAAATGATACGTTTCTTGTAATTCTATATTATAATTACTATTTGTGCACACCAATGCCTTCATAGAATAATAGATTGTATCGACCTAGTTAGCAGCAAAAATCCTTATGCTATTATGGAGTTGAATAAGGTTTTTGGTAGCAGATTGTTAGGAAATTATGATGTTGGGAACTAACCTTTTTCTTCTTATCTCCATTCACTTGTTATCTTTTTTTCCTTTTTTGTTTGTTTGTTGAAGTTGCAAAGGAATTAAGGACGGAAAGGAAAAATACAGGAATAGTTTTAAACTCGATTTTTATTTTCGGGGTTTGCGACAATTTTGTGATGTCGAAACCAGAACCAGCAGAATTTTATTTTCGGGGTTTGCGACAATTTTGTGATGTCGAAACCTGAACCAGTAGAAATAACCATGCTCCCCGACCAAGGGGAGCATGGTTATTGGACAAGTCTCAGGAATCATTTTTGGCAAAATGTGAATCTGAGAGTCTGTCATGTGTGTCTGTGTTCAGTCACTATGTTCAGACACAATACGCTGTTAAGACCAGAGGCCTTAGCAAACATGTATGCTCCAATTGGCTCCCGAGAGAAAAAGATACGTCCGTTAAGTCGAGGCATGTCAAGTCAACTGAGAAAGAGTTCCTTTTTGGCTCCAGGAAGCCACTCTTCTTAGGCATGCGCCAATTTCACTTCCTGTCAGAGACCTCCAGGGGGTTTGTTATTTTTGTATTTATTTATCTTATTTCGTATTCATTCTATTTTTTAATGTTATTATTTGTTTTGTTTTTTAATTTCTTATTTAATCCTCACACTATAAGTTCAGTACAACAAAAAGCAGTGTAGGTTTTTCTTTAATGCTGAAACCGGTATTATATTAGCAGTATGTCTAAATATTAGACAATATCGTCATTTATCAGAAAATCGAAACTATTATTGATCAGTAATACATATACCCAGCCCGAGACCATTAAACGAGACTTAGCACCGATCATGTAATAATATATTCAGCTCGAGACCACCAATAAAAAGAAATGGTCAATTGAAATTTCCTCGGATCATCAGATTATGATCAGATGAATATGAGAACTTTCAAAGGGGAAAATCATATATTTATTCATTATTTTTGATGAAACAAAAATATACCATTAGTTAATTGCTATATTTTGTCGAATTCATTCCATTTTTACGATTAGTTTGTCAAATATCAGTGAATGGGGTTTGCCTCCCTTTTCAGTTAATTTACAATAGTAAATGTTAGGCTTGAAAGGCTGGTCATACTATAAAGCAAAATTTGTGGCTTCTTTCTTTTCAACAAAAACACGGAAATTTTTCTTTTTTTTTAGTCTTTTATGATAGAGTGTAAATGTGGGAATCTACCCAGTATATGCCGTTCCCTATAATCCACGGTTATCAGAAGTGTCTTACAACCACAGATAGCTAGGTCTTTTACTTACTGAAATATGCCCTTATCTCATAGGTGCCTCCTTCTCAGTTACTAAGTAAGTGAAAGTTTGGTACAAGGCCACAATTCGATCTCAGTGTGTTATCGAGGCAAATGTAATTTACGTAGCCCCTCTGCTACAAGGTCAATTTTTTATTCGGGTGTTGAGGGCAGTTCTACAATTAACTAAGCTCCAGAAGAGGACTGCTTTCTGAAGCACAGGAGCGAGTGTTGCAGGACGGAATATATATGTCGATCCTAAAAGCTTTTAAAAATGAATGAAATGACACAGGAAAGGTAAGGATAATAAAAGGCGAAGTGGTTATGTTGAAAGAGACAATTTTTATTTGACAAAAAATAAGAAAAAACTACTTATCCGCCCTTGGAATTTTGTTATTGTAGTTACCTCCCTTGCTGACATCCATCAGTTGACGAATTGCTTAGTCAGGGAATGTTTTGTTAAATAAATCCTTGGTAAGGAATGTCTGTCTTGTCAACTCGTTTCAATTTATCCAACAAAACAAATTCCACAGTATGGAGAAATACTTGAAACTGGAACGTTTGGACACCCCTCCTAATACACCATTGTCAAGTAAGAATTTTAATCACTGGTTTCGAAGCTTCTCGTCATTCCTATGTAAAATTATTGAACCCAACGTCCATACTGACTTAGATAAACTTGATACTCTGATAAATTGTATTTCTTCTGATGTATATGAATACATTGCTGAGTGTAATACTTTCGATAATGCTGTTAACCGTTTGAAAGAACTGTACATAAAACCCCCAAACGAAGTTTTTGCCCGGCATTTACTTGCTACTTGCGGCCAAAAAAGAGGAGGAAAATATTGACGAATACGTACAAAGACTACAGTCTCACTAATCTCGGAATTGCTACTAGCCGGACAACACCTTGTCACGCCCAAGGAAACAGTGTGAACAGTATCATAGAATTTATTGGAAACACACATTATTGGCCCTAGCCTCAAGAAACCTTAAGGAATCACAAAGGGAAACAGTATTGCCAGAAGTACTACACTCCTTAAGATCTCTTCTTTGTACCGCTACTAATGCCACACCACATGAAAGACTCCTTTCATATCAACGGCGAACTCCCAGCGGTCATTCCTTACCTACTTGGTTATCTACGCAAGGGCCTGTTTTTTTCTTTCGCCGCCATGTCCGAGTCAGTAAGTACGAACCATTAGTTGACGAAGCAGTATTACTCGAAGCAAACCCCCAATATGAACACATAAGATTCACCAATGGTCGCGAATCTACAGTCTCTGTAAGTGACTTAGCACCAGCAAGGAATTCATTACAAAGTGGGGATGTCGTAGATGATAACATCCAGAAAGGTTCAAATGATTCTACACCCACAAATAAAAATCCCAAGGAAAAAGAAGTAGATAGTAACGACCCACAAACTATCGTTACCCCAGAAATTGTACCTTCTCCAAGTGATCTAAAATTTACTCTCCCTCATGTAATGTCAAGAATTCCCGATATACCCAGACGATCCCAATGGGAAATTCGTTGGCGAAAGAGGTATTAAGAACTGTGAAAAAAAAGGAGGGGGAGAAGGTACTATACTTATCCGCCAAATCTTGTCAACTCATTTCAAGATGTTTGAGAGTAATTCCTGTTTACGCTTGTCGAAAGCGTAGACATGACTATCTAATATTTCTTGGCATCAGTGAGTCTGGATGATAGTTGAACAAGTTGTTGGTGCAACTTTGTGGCCACATAACCTACGGACGGTCAGAGAGTTAGAAGCGACGGTCAGAAGCGATGTCCGAATAGTTGAATCGGCAATTAACCGGGCTTTGGTCGACATTAGCAACAAGCGAGTTAATGAAGTCGAGTGGTATCGTTAATTTGTGGACTGGTGTCGTAAGGCAAGCGGTTCGTAGGCCAAGGAATACACCCTGATTGATTGGCGTCGCTGCATTTGTGGTGAAGTTGTCGGTAGTCTGAGTGATGTCCAACCACTCGCAGATTGGTCCGTTACGATAGATATTCGCTACATTGAGCTAACTGGTTAATAAAGCTGCTAGTCGGTCATCTTTGTCATTAGTGTCGGTCAGGGCGGTAGCTGACTTGCTCTGAAAGAAGCAGCAGCAGTAGTGGCAAGATAAGTACCCTGAAAAGGACAGTTGTAGTAATGGTAAGGGGAGAGTCCTAAAAAAGACCGTGGTAGTAGTGTGTAGGTGTAAGCAACTGGAAACAGGCAGTAATTACTAAAACGGTTGGAACATTGCCACGATCTTGTCCAATTCGACCGACGCTGAACAGTAAAATAACCCACAGGACGGGTTTGTTTGGTTGCCCGTTTGTCTAGTGGAGTGGAGCCCGTTATTGCTTCTCATACCCGGTCGAGTGGGCATTTCACAAGTTGTACAAAAAAATGAAATAACAAACAATAGAGGGTGAAAGGAAGAAAAGACAAAACACAAATTCAGAACAGCAAAACGTAAGAAGGCCAAGTCAGTCACATATTTGGCATTCTGTGTGTATGCATGCGTTTGGTTATCACAAGTGCATTGGGAAACTCCCAACAGCAACCAAAAATACTGACTCATCTCTGGTCATTGTCTTCACCGCTCGACGTCCGGTTTCTCACTCCATGCTGCCTTTCGTCTATTCTGTGTCTTCCTCCACCGTCGTAAACTTAACTTGCTTGCTGGTCTCTTCGGCCCCGCGTCCTGGACTTGAATGTGTGACTCTCTACTGTCGGAGTCTCACTCCTAACTCACAACGTTCTTCGTCCTTTTCTTCCGATCTCGCAGGTTCATGTAGGCACAGCTCTTAATATGGTCTTCGCACCAAAATAAACCCCTTAGACAATCTGACGCTGGTCAAAGATGCTAAAGGTAAGATCTCCTCTTCGGCCACCCATCCACGAACACACACATAGACCTACACACATAAGTCCATATATATATATATGTGTGTGTGTGTGTGTGTGTGTGTGTGTGTGTAGCATTCCTTCATTAATGCATATTTCATTGAACAATATAGACATGCTTGGTCTACATATTTTTGTATATGTTTTTCCAGTTGCCGAATTGATTTTATGGTATCCGACAGGAATTGGTTGATGAAACTCTCATAATTATTGTTACCCAACTACTTTCTTCTCGATATTGGGCCATCATCAGGGGTGTGTATATTGCAAAAGAAATGTGACCTTTGCATGTACATTACAACTTTGTAAGTGTTTATTATTTATACTGGTATGTTGTAGCGTTTTATTCGTTTCTATAAGTAGCGTCAGTAGCTAATATGTTAGCAAAACATATCTATATTGTTCAATGAAATATGGATTAGTATATATATATATATATATATATATATATAAAACTCATGAATGCTCATTATTGTGCCACAACAGGGCTACTAGGCGAGTCTGATCTGGGCTGAGACCGTGATACAACAGCATGACTTCTAGTTTCGAATAAACAGTAAATAAAAAAGGGTGTCACAGTAGGCTACGACACAAGGCAAACTTTCTAGTTATCGTTCATATCTTACGAAGTAGCACAGAAAAATTCTCGGCTCAACTAATAAGGAAATGATTTAGAGCCATAAATTGTGCGTACTCATCTTCACTTCTTACCTATCACTTCAACACATTTAACAAAACATTTTTCAAGTTTTAAGAAAAATTCAATAAGATTAAACGAATAAATAAAAGTAACTCCTTTTTTAGTTGATCCTAGAATTTTTCAATGCCCCTTGTAAATCTGTAAGAGAAATATTTTTCAGGTATATTATTTATACCCCGAAACACAAAATGGGTCACATTATTTATTTTAATACACAAGAATGCTGCGTGCAATCCTGAACAAGTCTTGGCAGCAACACCCCACAAGACACCAACTGTACGGCCACCTACCCCCTATCACGAAAACTATTCAAGTTAGGCGAACCAGACATGCAGGAACTTGCTGGAGAAGCAGAGATGAACTCATAAGAGATGTACTCTTATGGATCCCCACACATGGCCGCGCAAAAGCAGGACGACCAGCACGAACGTACATTCAGCAGCTATGTGAGGATACAGGTTGTTGTCCTGAAGACCTGCCTAGGGCGATGAACGATAGGGAGGAGTGGCGAGAGAGGGTCAGGGATATCCGTGCTGCCAGCACGATATGATGATGATGATGATGATGATTTATTTTAAAAAATATATCTAAGGTAGGTGGGTTGTCTCCCTTGGTCGATTCCACTCTCTAAAGGTCGCAAATTCAATTGGTCGATACTCCTTTCAAACCAACTAACCACTAGACCATTTATGATAGCGTCAGATATCAAAAATTATGTATAGCTCTTAACTGATATCGGTAATGAAGTGGACGTTAAAATTGTCAACGGTGAAAACGTGAAGAGCCGTATGAAAGTACGTCAAATATCAACATATCTAACAACTTCACTTAGGATTTCCGTTTAGTGAACTAGAATATGTTTTATTCATAAATGATATAATATAGCCGTAAACAGAACTATTTGTTTGCAAATGACAATGTTGATACAAACGGTATTTTCTTTATATATGACTGAAATATAATATTCTTTAAAACTTGCAATTTATATTTCATGTTCTTCCTGTTACTAACTTTTATCTGTTATCACCTTAACCACCATATTTTGTGGGCTAATTCACCATACATTATTCCTTTTACTATATGATTATGAGGAGCGCACAAAACATTGATCAACGGAGATTTTGCAACTTGGTTAAAAGCTTGTGTTTTACACTAAATTGAGTCTTATGATTCTAAAATCCGAGCTTATAATTGTTTTAGTACGAGAAAAATGTGTATAATATACAGTAAATACCATTGACAGACCAACGAAAAGTTGGGGTTTTTTTTTCAACCTTTACATCAAACATAAAATCTTCCCGGTATAGCAGTACTCGGAGCGTATTAATAACAATAATAATGTGACAAACTTATAAATTGATAAGATTTTTCAGATTTCCCGAAAACTTTATAAAATCAATAACAAACGACGGTAATTAAAAATAAAAATTGGCATTAAGAAACCCGATGCAAAACTAAAAGCAGATATTTTTTTCATTGGAGCTATGATCAGTAAAGAGATTTCTGAAAGAAGTTAAGAGATAAATTGAATCCATTTGAGCAGGCAGCATTGAATTCTTTCATATCAATTGTATAGAGATTTCCTAGAACTGACAACTATACTGATTTGACATGATAACAATGTGTCAAAGAATGAGAAACCTCTTAAAATCTACTTTTTGTCGATTTTTTTCTTCTCTCCAATGCTTCTGGGAGTCATAAACGATGTATATGGTGAGAGGTTCTACCGAGGGTTTATCTTAGATGAAAACAAGGTATCAAAACCGGTTCAACTCAACTCATTATGGGTGGCTACTGCCTATCCCTACAACAGGAGACCAGTTCAACGACACATCAACATGAGACTCTCAGACATTTCTGAAGATAACAGAAATAAAGTATTTTTTATTCATTCGCTTAGTTCCCATCGTCATCTCCATTTTCCTTGATCGTAAGTATACTATTTACTAATATACAATTTGACTTAAACATAAATATACAGTACTGATATGCAAATAATATAATATTTACTTTGAACATAGATATGCTATTTAATAAGTGCTATTCATATAGCTGTGATTGTATATTTTTTAAAAATTTAAAAATGAAAATAGTGTTCTCGAATAATTCTGAGTACATATTAAGAATCAACGTACCCATTTTAATATAAGATAATTTATCTGGTTAGCAGATACTTTCACTCCGTTGTGGAATTGACACATTATCAATTATTCTATGTCCATTAACAGTAATAGAAAGAGATTAATGGTAGAAACTATTACACTATGTTAGACAAATTTTGTTCCTGTGTAATTTTTTTAATGCCTAGGTTATACAAGTATAAAAACTACAGTCACTATTCTCTTTAAACTTTACTTTTGTGCCATGGATAATGAAATTTAAACATTAACTAATGTTTTATGCAAAAACGGGCAAATTTGCTCATTTTCATTTACCAAAAGCCTGAATTTATGAATCAAAATTTATATTGATATCAAAGTTATACAAAAATGTTAAGTTTTTCGAGATTTACGACTGTAATGTAAATTTTTTCCACTTATCAGCCCCCAAAAGTGTGTGTATAACGAAAACATGATGTGAGACTATAGTCTCACATCATGTTTTCGTTATACACACACTTTGGGTTTTGAAGAGAAAAATAAATCTTTCCATTTACTTTAGGCCTTAACAATTGGGAAATAACACTTTCTACTCAGAATTTGCAACATTTATAACGAAATATAAGTAATTTTTGTTGGTAGCAAGTTAAAGAAGAAGTTAAACAAAAACAAAATAGACGATTTCATTAAAATGAAATCGTCTGTTTTGTTTTTGTTTAACTTCTAAGTAAACGGATGAGTTCTTCACTTGAACCTGATGTTTTATCGACCGTTTTAATAATCTCTTTGGCCACATGAAGCGGAAGTGATGCTGTATTGACGATAAATTTTTGTTGGAGATCAGCATTGGAAAGGGGACGACGCCAATGACCGTAGGGTGTGTTACAACGACTCTCAAAGGTTTGTCCGTCATCTAAAGTCACAATGATATGAATGTACATCTCGTTGAAATTCGCATGGTTTTCTGGAGGAGTTTTTAAGTGAATGCATTCGAGAAGTTGTTGCAGACTTTGTCTTGATCGAGAAGCCAAATGAAAAGTTTGAGGTGTCACTGAACCATCAAGTAAAGTTGAAGCAGTGTTAAACTGAAAGGAAAAAAATAATTCCAGAAATAAATCTTCGAAATTTTAATGAAATATTTTGAATTTTTTTCCTTATAAAACAGGTCGACAGTTATCATTACAAAATACTCCCGTTATTATAGAATATTCCCGTTATTACAGAATACTCCCATTATTATAGAATATTCTCATTATTACATAATACTCCCTGTGGTATAATCTACAACCCCTGCTGATGGATCTGCCCAGGGGAATATAGTTCGTCATACTCTAACTTCTACGTGTACTGTTATAACGGGTGGATTATAAAATCTACCCGTTGTAACCGTACATGAAGCGTATTAATAACAATAATAATCTGACAAGTTTATTAATTGATAAGATTTTTCAGATTTCTGTTTTACTAAAGACAATTTCTTTGATCTTCTTTTGTTCTCCATTTTTTTTAAATAACCAAAGATAAATAATACAAATGTTTAAAAATCTAGTGTAATTTCCATCAGATATGAATCCAAACATCTGCCTAGGATGAAAATTTACGACCTGTTCCTCCTCTTCCTCCTCTATATGTATAGAATAGTAATTATTTTTACATATGTATACGGTACCCGGTCGATAGGGCATAAAATACGCTGACTGTATCCCCTGCAGAAGAGTACCTTTCCAAAGAAAAGGTGGGGTCTTGGGTATGGCACAAAATTGTATCTATGTTGAGGCTCCAATTCTGGAAATCTCTTCATTACCATTACTCCCAGGTCCACTGTGACCCGGTATGGTAGTATCTCTTATGGACTCTTCTATGCGTCAAATAAACCAGTTTACAAATTATTTCTATTAGATAGGAATACTTGATATAAAAATCGTGTGTAAAATCTCACGAAACTGCACAAACAATATAAATATAATTATACAATGAATCCTATTACCTTTAGACATAAAATAACCTCGGACCAAGTCGTTAAAATCAATCAATAAGCATGCGGCTTGAAACTGAAAAAATGTACGCCGAAGATTTATGCAAAAAAAGATATTGGGTTAAGTCATAAATAATTCCTGTTTTTAAAAGCAAACTGTGACGAGGCATTTCAAACTTCCAATGTTTTAAACATATCAGGAAATCATCTTACCTTCGTCACTCATTCTTATTTCATTGCGCAACATAATTTCATCTATAATCTCACGCTTCTTAAATGGAGGAACTGAAAATGCATGTTCAATATGCAATGTTGTGAGAATTTAAGAATTGAGAAAATGCTACAGAAAAAGCTGAAAAAAATTCTTATGTTCATTACTAAGGTGTCATTACTAACTGCCCATTCTGAAATTGATTTTAAGTTTTGTTCTTGCGATACATCATTGAGAAATAAACCCACTTGAATCAAGATGGTGGAATGCAGTCCGCACCAAAGTACTCGAGAATCAGCAAACACTTAACGTCAATACATCCCAATCCACAATCTGTCTCTGTGGTGGGTGTTTAAACGGTCAAAATAAGGACACGCAGACAAGAGAAGTAGGTTGAAACAAATATATTACTAGAACAGAACAAATATACAGAATACAGGTGTTATACAACAGTTAGGAATGTCTTTCCGGTACTATCAAGCAGCTTCTAGGTTATCGGTATTTGTCATACGTCCCACCAACCGGACGAGTATGGCACAAAGCCTTTTTTGATGGGTCCGGGCGCAGATACGCCCGGCATTCCCGAAAATGCCCCGGGCCCCGTCGGCATTACCCTAAAAAGAGGCGCCAGGCGATGAACCTAGCCCCTCCAAGGAGAGTTAGAGCCTGGGGGACGGCCCCTTGAGGCTTGAGGATGCCGGTCAAGGGGAACCTCGACCGATTGCCACTGGAACCAAGACACACCCGACCAGATCCGTGCACCGAAAAAACGTAGCCGACCGAAGTGTGTACCAGCCCAGCACCTCCCATAGAGTAGTGCATACACTCCACTCTGCTTGGAATTTTCTCTCCGAATGTCATGTTGAGGAGGAATAGTCCATTACCATGTTGGTAGGTACCATAACAGCCTCCACTTGAAAAAGATTGGAAAAATGAGCAAAGCTGGGCATTTGATTTTCTTATACTCTTGGTGAGAAGAATAAGGAAGATGGTATATCGGTAGCGACAAGTCTTTTTTCAAGGCAGAGAAACGACCCGTTTCTCAAGAATATTATTATAGTTGACGAAAAGATTTTTTTATAAAAAAACAAGGATCAACGCAAGATGCAATGGAATGACAAGGATGACACAGCCTCAGCAAAAGGCGGAAGTTTCTAAAAGAAAAGTTATGCTATGTGCATGATAGGATCACCACGGTATTATTCGTTTTGAGTTTTTCAAGTGCAATAAAATACTCAATGTAGATTTATACTTTCAATGGCAGCAACTTGTGCATGAAAATCGAAGATGAACGTCAAGAGGAGAAACTATGTGCTTCTCTATGATAACACAAAGCTACATTCAGCAAGAATCACCAAAGAAAAAAATATTGAAGTTTGACTGGCCATCCATCATATTCACCAGACCTTGCACCAAGTGATTTTATCTTTATCGTTCTTTATAAAATGCTCTAAATGACAAAATATTTTCTTAAGGCGAAAGCATTTGTGGAAAACTTGAAACCAGCCGAATTTTACTAGAGAGGAGTAAACAAACTACCTGATAAATGGCAAAAGATGATTGAAAATAATGACGAATATACTATTGATTGAAATTAATTCATTGTTAAATTATTCATGAATAAATTGGATTTTACTAAAATAGAAACTATCTAAGACACAATTTAATATGTCTTTTTTTTTTTGCATTTGTTGCCCTAATATAAATTTTCAACTTTTGAAATCATTGAAGCAACTCAACCCCCCCCCCTCCAACCATCGACTTCAAATCTAGAGATTTATCGTTATTTTTTTTCCTTATATATCTTCCCTTTTTTTTTTATACACACTCCTATAATTTTTAAAAATTAATAAGACAGACAACCTCACACAATGATGATTGTATTGTTTTAATGTTTTAGATTCTAAATCAATTAATGAGCACATAAATCGTTTTTAAAAACCTTATAAATTTTTAGCAATAAACTGCACAAAACATTTATGCCAATATGTGTACACACACACACACACATATATATATATATATATATATATATATATATATATATATATATATATATTGAAGAGTGTATATTTTGACAGTAAGTTATTATTCGAGCAAATTTTATTAAAGACGATGGAATACTGTTTATTATTTTTTATTGTAATTTTTCAAGTGTTCTTGTTATTTTTCTTGTGTCTGGATCCAGGTGGTAAAGGAATTGTCCCAATTCGTCTACCCAAGCGCTTTCGACCATACTTAGATGGAGTCGCCCTTTGGTCCTACCATCTCCGAATTCTACATGTCCCACATCGAAAACAAAATATTTAAAACAATAATAACTAAACCCAAGATAAACGTCCGCTATGTAGATGACATTTTCATCGCAACACACTCCTATGACGAAATTAACTAACTTAAACAAACTCTAGGAAAAAAAACTCCGTACAAAACTTTACTACAGAACTAACATTAATTTTAAAAAATCCCTTTCCTTGATGTACTCCACCAATAATAACAAATTCACAACATCTTCATATAAAAAGCCTACCAGCGACAATTCCACCCGACTTAACTACCACAGCGAATTTCTCCAAAAATATAAAATAGCAATTATAAAGAATTCATAGTGGATTTTACATCTTCTCATCTAAGACAATATCTTACAAAGAACTTACCAACATAAAAGAAACCCTTGTTAATAACAATTTCTCCAATGAAATAGTTAATCAACAAATAAAACTATTCCTTCACAACATTCACAAAAATAATAACACTACCAACAATAAGAACACTAACAAAATTAATCTATTTTACAGAAAACAAATGCACTATAATTACAACTTAGACGAACAAGAAATAACCGACATTATATATTAAAAAAAAAAAAAAAACACATTAAACCTATCAAAAAACAAAAACAAATAAAACTTATCATCTACTACACTGAATTTAAAATATCAAACCTCATTGATAAGAATAAAAGCAACTCCACTAAAATACTCCTAAACCAAACTAATGTAGTTTATAAATTCATATGTGCATCTCGAGAGCGCATCCCGAAAAAAATTCTTGCATTGGCTACCACATTATCTCGCCGTCTCACTTATCACCTTTCTGAAAATAGCGCCATAAAACAACATTTAATTATAAAACACAACAATAGCACTAACCAACTTACATCTTCCGATTTAAGGAAGATTCTCACAGATAATACAATAATTATATATAAAAACAATTGTAAAAAACGATTACTAATCCTAGAAGCAATATGCATAAAAATAAAAACATTGATAAAATAGCATTAAACACAGGCACCACCATATTAAATATATTTCATAACAAAAATCACTAACTCTATTTATAAACCTTTCCAACAAAGCGTTTTAAAACAAAACGCTGAAAACATTCCAATCGACAACTCAAAACAAAACGCCACAAATAACTAAATTAATAAACACTCAAACAGTCAACTCAAACTACACTGCCTCTGATGACGACCAAAAGTATGGTCGAAAGCGCTTGGGCAGAAGATAATAATAAAACCTGCTTGAATATATATATATATATATATATATATATATATATATAAATGAATTAAGTCTAAGAATAGACTTAAAAAGAACAATCCATATAGAATATATAATATCAATATTTTCTAATTGAGAGCTCAATGTATACCTATTAATATATAAGAATATAAATAAATAAAAAAACTCATACAGCGCAATTATATAATTAATATCAAATAAAACTGAACAGATATAATCCATTATAAATTTATTTCAACAATCTTTTTTAAAGATTTTTTCTTTAGATGGTAAACAATTTTTGAAAATTGTTACCCATCTAAAGAAACAATCTAGAAAAAGATTGTAGATATAAATTTATAATGAACTGCGTCTATTGAGTGTTACTTGATATATATATATATATATATATATATATATATATATATATATATATATATATAACAATGTTTATATTTACTTGAAATGAATGACGTGCTTCATGCTCTGATGTTGGGAATGGTCTGTTGATGTATTTAGATCCTGGCGCAATGATCTCCACTTTTTGAACTCGACTGAAATGTAGCGGGTGATTGTATGCATATTTTATCATCTCCAGAATTTCCATCACAGCTTCAATTGCCCAATGCATTCCTAAATGAGCGGGAAATCTTTTTATAGCCACGTCTTGATCATGAAGAATGTAGTCTTTCTGATTACTTCCAGATTTTTCAAAAATTACTTCCGGTCTGTAATCTTCAAAAAAAGCTCCAAATCCAGATGTCATACCAATTATATCTTCATTGCCTTCCATACCTTTATTTTTGAAAAATTGAGAAATCAAATTTAAGGATAAATTTCAAATTATCTAAGTAGTCAACTTCCCCAAATGGGAACAATATTTTCTCCTCGTTGGTGTTCAAAATATAAGGACACGTTATTTAGTAAAAAATACAATCTCGTTGTAACGGGAATGTTAAGATCCATAAAATGTTCTCGCTGAGTCACGCTAAATTGGAATTCAAGAAAATTAACGTTAAAACGGAGGTAATATTTACGTTAACATAAAGAAAGTCTGACATACCATTAAAATCAATCATTAGAAGCACTATTTTGGAAAGCAAGGGCTATAATTCCAACATCTGTTTTAGAATTTGCAACTTCTAACCTGACTTCATTCTGTGTGTTGATTACATAACAAATACGAACACGCTTCAATTGTTTGTTTGGATAATATACAATCCCTTTTTTTGTACAAAAATCCTGTACTTTCAAATTTCTTGTACCAATAATTTGTTGTCTAGTCAGCAGTGAGTCCCCGAAATGTGTTCTAAAATGTTGTACCAAGGTAACCGAATTTGTTTTACTTAATTTACAAAAAGCCTTCTCAATAACAATTGTTTTTGGCACTCATACTGACAATTGAACACCTGTTACGGTCGAGAATCTAAATAATAAGCTAAAGTAAAATAGCAATTTTTGATAGATATTTTAAAAAAAAACTTAAGGTAGGTGTTTGAACGATCAAATATTGACAATAGTCAATACTATTTGCAGCAATGAAGAAGGGGGAGCAAATCAAATTCCACTTAGAGTCCCATAAAGATTTGAATTAGCTATAACCTTAATAAAATCTACAATACTTTCCGGAAGCTCTTAATTTAATAAAACTGTTGATTGTTATATGATTTGAAAACCGAGAAATATGGGAATCTTTTGATGACTATATTGCACTGTATTACACTACTTTTTAATTAAAAAATTAATAGAAAAATCACTTTTAAAGTAAATAAATATTGATATGTTACCTTGTTCTGCCATTAACGCAGCTTCTAGACCACAACGAGCTGACTTCCCAGCATGCAATGGTTTTGTTTTAGTTCCGGCATTTGCCATTGGAGCCCCTGCAAAAGACGCCGCAATGGCTAGAGCATGGCTTGTTTGACGTGTGTTGAGACCAAGCAGACGAGAAGAAGCTGCAGCGGATCCCATTACACCAACAACTGCTGGTGGATGAAATCTACAAATAAATGTACAAAGTCAAATTTACTACAAGGCTGATTTGACACCGGTATTTTATTTTTCTCCTGATTCTAAACCAATCAGCCAACATATGTAATTGTTTTAAAACCGCAAATATCGTTGAGAGACGTGACTAGATAAGAAGTGTATTAATTAGAGCCGTCAATTTGCTCGGATAAAATAATCTAATTAAATCAATGGAATTTGTCGTCTGCAAAGTAATAATTATTTTCTTACTCGCTATTTTCATTTGAAGAAAAGCACCCATTCTTTATAATTTTTCTTTCTGTCACCTTCCTCTCTCTCCGTCTCCCCCTCTATCTCTCTCCCCAACATCTCCCCCTCTCTCTCTCTTTGTTAGGTAAATAAACAAGAATATTTTTTTTCCAAAAGTCCTATATTCTCCTTGTTGGTTCTTTCTAACCAAACATACATTAACAAAAAAACTGCAGCCCAAATATTCATATATATATATTGATATGCGTAGATTTCCCTTATGTTCCTCAAATACAAACTTATTGTTTTCTCTTATTCGCACCACTGCTTTCTACTTTCTCAGTGATGACAACATTTTAAGGGGTGCGGGGGAATCCCTCGTGAAATAGCGCCTAATGTGCTGAACTGCGACATCGAAATTAATGATTTCGAACCCTAGACGCGCTATTACGTTCATTTTCGTACTAATACCCTTAGGAAAGGTATGGAACCCCTTATTCGCCAGTTGTGGGTTAATTAGTATCACTTCTGTTCTTCTACAAATCTGGCTTTGGAAATAACCCATTAAAACAAAGTAACCGAACCAAACTAAACACGTGATGTAATGGTGAATGAGCTAGTCTAGTATGTCATTTATAGTGAGTTCGATTATTACCGAGTGCCCCATACTTCTGGCCTTGTGTTAAACTTTGCTATAATTTGCTAAGCCCTTGATCGTAATTTTTACGCGGACAATGGAAGAAGTTGATAAACACATTGTAGAAATTTGATTATCCACTTTATTAGATATTTCATTCAAATCGGCTTTCATAGTGCGTGAGTTTTTCTTTTCATTTCTCAATGATTATCACTTTCACATCACCATTCATCGATTGCATTGGACCGGTCTAAATGCGACCACTACGTTCGGTGCCTCAAGAATCGAAATAACAAATTCTGTCTCTCTTCAATCACATCTTTTCCCGGTGCCTTTGCAGTCTTAATCGATGCCGACCGGCCATCTTCCTCAACAAATCGATCACAATCTGGAAAAGTCAGTTGAATGGATGAGAGACTATTTAAGTTTATGGGGTGTAGATTCATATCAGTAGAAGAATACATTGTTTTAAATTCTATTTGTGATAGTTATCATTTATCAAACTTGGAACAAGGCCATCAGCATGAGGCATCTAACAATGGCTTGCTATCCTAATATTTCCAACCATGCTGTTTATGAGAGCTGCTTTAAAATACCGTTTAATTAAATGTTTCCGTTTTACTGTACACCTATGAAAATATTCAATTATCAAATGAAGACATCGTATTTTTCCATGCAGAAAAGAAATCATAAAAATATCAATTTCTTGTCCAAATGTTTCTCATTTAAATGGTGGGAACTCTACCTTTCGGGTATTTCTCTTGACTTGTGAGAACATTGCAGAAGAAGTCCCTGCGTCTGAATTCCAACATTGTAAGCGACGAGCACATCTTCTAAGCTTGGTCGGTAAGAGCCAGTCATATATTCAACAAGAGAAAGCACAGCAGGTAACACAGGTCCACTGGGATGAGTGGCCGGGTGCCACGTATCGTCAAAATCCATTGAATGTACACTTATGCCATTCAGAAACGCAGCCATCCCTGGACTTGTTTTCAAACCGGAACTACCCCAGATCACACTGCAATTTTTCGAGGACAAAGAGAAAAAAGAAGGCTGGATATAACCCAAATTGTTAGCCCACTGATTCATAGTTTTCATTGTGTCACTATGAAATCCTAAAATTCCAACGCCTAAAGTGTCAAGCATCATACGTCGGCTTCTGTTTAGTACGACAGAAGACAAGTGGTCCTTAGTGGCACTGGAAACAAAAGCTGCCAGCGCTGAAGTAGAAGTCGAGACCGGCAAGTTGGTGATACAAGGATCTGTGAAAAGAAAATTAAATAAAGATTTTTACTGAATAATATACAATGCAAAACATCTGATGTTGAAAGAGAATCTGGTTTCGCAGACAGATTTGAATGGCTTTCTTCATTCTGACAAGTATTGTTTATCATTTACTTTGCTTTGCTTAGTCTAGTTCATAGACATTACTTATTGTAGCTGGTCTTTCGAAGAGGCCATCAATCTAAGTACTGAATAGACTAATTGCTGCTTAACATCGGTGATCTGACCGGTGTTTTCAGCGTAATTTGACTGTAATTATCTCCTACAGCAAGTATTGTCAGAGGATTTTCTAAATAGCATTTGACTGGCGGCTCACACCGGCCCATTGGCATAGTGGATAGAGTTTTCGCCAATGGCCTGTGACTCTAAAACCAAAATCAGGAGGAAAATACGGATAGAAAAAGTATAACAAATATAGCCAACAACGGGGTTCAATCCCTGATCGAGTCATATCAAAAACTCAAAAAATGATACTCGATGCCGCCTTGCTTAACACTCAGAATTATAAGGTACGGATCAAGGGTAAAGTGGAATAATCCAGGGAAAGGAGTAGTGCCCTCCCTTACACCTTAGTGTAGTAGCTATTGAAAAGGGAGCATCTGGTCGCTCTCTACGATGGTGCCAACTTTACTTTATATATATATATATATTGGGATATTGTCTGCTAATATACTCGTACCGTCAAAAATAGTAAGTTTTGATTTTTTTACAGGTGTACAAATGATGAAGCATTGATAATATTCAATACAATTTGCAGTGTGGAAGTGAAACTAGGGATGAGTAGGGGGAGTGGTCATTGGATTCACCGTCTAGCAAAATAAGTTGGTTGGTTGGTTCGTTCGTTTCTATGGCAAATCAAACTTTGTTGGTTATTTAATGCCAAATCCATTTTTAAACAAATAAACACTTCTATTTCAAACAATTCAGTTTAGCATGAGTACAGTTTGTCAAAAACATTTCTATTTAAATCTATTCGGTTTTGTGAAACAGTTCTAATTCAACCAATACAGTTTAGTATAAGAAAAGATTTTGTTGATACACAGTTAAATGTCAAAACAGTTCTATTTCAAAGAATTCAGTTTAGCGTAAATACAGTTTCAATGTCAAAGACAGTTTCATTTCAAATAATTCAGTACGCAGTTTAGTTGTATTCAACCCATAGACAGGGTCCTATCAGGTGCTACCACTGTGCAAGACATGGGAGCGATAGCAATGAAGGAGTACTCCGTATTCCCCAAAGCATCATTAAAACCTCACAATCAGATTGTTTAATGTCATATTCAGGACACTCGTTGGGAGGGGTCTTACCCCTCTGAAGAGAAGCCGTCGTGTATTCTACAGCCGCAGCCGGCTGAGCAATAGCAAAATAAGAATATTCTTAAGGCACCAAAGGACAATGTGCCACCAGTTCTTATTTCTTGTGAATTTATTTTGCCTTGAAGTTATGTCATAAACAATAGTATATGATAATTACTGATGGGTACATCCGGGTATTTTTGTTGTTTTATATAACTTCGCTTTGAGGCACAGTTTAATAAACATGTTTCTGAGTTGTCTCTAACCGTTATGAACTATGGCCTTTTTTATTGTTTGGAGTGTTACAACATACAATGAGAAAAACTTCATTTAATACAAGACAAACAAGGAACATCTAAAATTTAAACAATTTTTATAAAACAATAAAGCGTCAACTTGGATTTGAATGTTTAGAAGTTCCCTTTTACAAGTAGTAAATTTTCAAAGTGGTGGAAAGTCAGATGTTAAGAAAAAAGAGGGAAAGGAGGAAAATGTTTTTAAAAGTACTTGAACTTGCTGAACGTAATGATTGCTCTAAAGAAATTAAGGATAGGTTTTTAATTAGACTTCAAGACACTCAGAACGTCTAGAGTTTTCTTCAAATTGAAACTTGATAAAACCATAGAAATGGCACGAAGTTGCGAGCAAATCAGGATACTGATGGTTCTGTGTTCTGACTTGGTTAACGAAGTCCAAACGAACCGAGTAAAGACTCTAAAACCAAAATAAGGAGGAAAATACAGATAAAAAAATGTATAACAAATATAGCCAACAACATGACTGGGACTGATATCCGGCGAAATGGAAAATCTGTAGAAAATGTAACTCCCGATAAACCATCTCACAATATGTTGCAGGACTCATATGCAACGTCCGTGAAATAAGACGTGACAAGACGAGGGAATTTTTTCGAGAGTCACTCACAGAAAAAATAAAATTGTAGCCGTTGGTTGTGGTACCCGCGTGAAATCGATAATAGATACATTAGTGTAATTGGCCATAATATATATATATATATATATATATATATATATATATACATATCAAATTACGGGATAGATTAGCAGAAGAAATTTTTAGGAGCCCAAGTGGCATATTATCGTGAGAAGGAAGATTCAAGTTTTTTACCACACATAGTTGACTTGTATGTAAGAAAAGCTGCGAAATGGAAAATTTACAATCGACAGCCGTGAATCATTTGATGGGAATGGTAAATAAGGTCGATGAAATTTAGAACGAGGCTACATTGTATTTAGAGGTAGAAGGAGAAAGAAAGCCTTTAGTTTTCGTCTCACGTACACTTATGTCGGCAGAAAGGAACATCACAAAAATAAAGGAAGAATGTCTTACCGCTTTTTGAGCCCGTGAAAAATTTAATCAGAATATTATAACGCTGCTTACTTACCACGAGCCATTAGTACCCCTAATGAACACGCACGGCCTTAATAATATCCCCTTTGAAACGTCTGCGGTTGGGAGATACAACGCAATTGTGGAACGTATCACGGGAAAGATTCTCATAATACCAGACACAGTTCCCCATAGCCCTCTCATTGAAATATGGAACTGTACATACACTGTATTGATGAAACCCGACCTATTGTAAAAAAATATTGAGGAAGCACTCGTTCTCCGAGAGAAAAGCAAAGCTATTTTAACTACAGAGAAGTAGATTTGTAAAGTATTTTTTTATTCATCCACCTGGAGGGTGACAGAAATGAACAGGGCTGTTATTGGCATTGGGTTGACCGAAATTGTGGGCTTGGTGCTGTTGTGGTGATGGAAGAGTCAAGAGTTAATATGACTGTTAAGAACCCACATGAGTCGTTATAAAGCAATTGTGACCAGATCATTATACTAAAACCAAATAAGTTAATATAAAACTACAGTAAAACTGATAAAAAAAAATATTTTATTTATTAACCTTTTCTTATTTAACAATGAATACTATTCACCTTAATTTGTTTTTTTTTGGTAAGGTTTTCTAATGGACATTAAAGAAAGTAGGTTTATTTCTTTCCTGCTTTTAAGCTTTATTTAACTGGTCTCTGTGTTATTGTTATTGTTGCTTGTCATTGCTGACGCGTTTTTGTTTTTTTTAGCTACAAAATCCAGCAATGGGTACAATCAGCACCTCTGGCCTTCAGACCAGCCGCTTGGCATTCGTGCAGGGTGGTTGTTTGCTTACTATGACACATTGGCCTCAGGAAACCGCCCACAGGTCTTTGCCTGCTTGCAAGACTAAGTTTATTGCTCGGTGCCAGAGGCGCCCTAAAAGGGGAATGCCGATGGAGTGAAGAATTTTTGCACTTGCCGCCAATGAGTCTCGATTCATGCGCAGCCTCACCATAAAACGGCCTTGACCCATATTCTGACACGGTGGAATGTTACATAAATCGCAGTCAGCATCTGGCTTTAACGATTAGTAAGCAGTGAAGTTTACCGTGACTGTTTAGCGCCAGAAATCGATTTATAACGAATGGTATTAGACAAAAGAAAAAAGAGTGACGCAGGGTTACAATGTTGAAACTTGGAGTAGAGCTCAGGACAGAATGTCCATTTAAGAACACATTGAGATGTTAAGAAGTGAACTGCGGGAACACCGAAGAAAAATGAATGAAGACTTGTGGTGCGTTGGAAAGCAGGTAAAGGGACAAGCTGCAAAAGTTCAAGGGGTGTAGAAGGAATCTGAAACAAAACATGAGATTTGAAGAATCATCTGGGTTAAAAGGGAAGAAACGTCTAAGTGACAAAATTAACGTTGTAGCGGCAAAATTGAAATGCTGCTATGGAACAAGCTACCAGAAGACTTCCAAGTCAGCTTCCGGACCCACCTGAGTTTGCTCAAGATCTAGAGAGCATGTCATTCAAAGCCTATCCTGAAGTCAACAACTGGCAGTGCTCCAGTGAGATAAGTTTATGTATGTGCTGAACAGCCTTCTGCTAAAGACCCAAATTAAACTGTCGAAACCAGCAGAAATCCCTGGCTTGTAGTTCTCTTGCGTTTGAGTCGTACATTCAAACCAGCTTCTTGAGTTCTCGGAATCAGGCTCTGGGTTCAGGACCTGAATTGGCACGATAAGAGGAACAGGACAATTCAGAGAAAACATGCCTAAAATAGAAGCTGAACAGACGAAGATAGTTTCATTTTTCATAATGATAACGTCTAGTATTTGGAATCTTTCTTTTCTTTTTTCTTTTTTCCTTTTTGCAATTAGCGCCATACAAAATGTTGTCGATCAATCGCTGTTAAATCCAAAGGATATCACACAAGCCTCAAGCACTCCGATAATGCAAACAAATTCAGTCAGCAAAAATTAAATGAATAAATATATGAAATAACAATATACTTATACTAAGGTCTGTTGTTATCAATTTGATTTCTGACTGATTATTAGATATATAAATTTTTCTATAATTTCCATATCCAAGATATCAATGTATATGAAAATTTTATCAATCTTGATCTTAACTCGGCTGTATATGTAAATCACTGAAAATACTGAAGACGTTCGATTGTAAGGAGAACATATAATGATAGCAAATTCACTAATTAAATTTGTTGTGTTTGCTATGCCGACCAAAATAATAATAATAATAATAATAATTATAAAAGAGTATAAAACAGGACACCACTGGGTAGAGAAAGTAATCCACTGGGAATTGTGCAAGAAGTTTAAATTTCGTTATACGAACAAACGTTATATGCACAACCCAGAATCCGTCCCGGAAAATGAGATACACAAACTTCTCAAGAATTTTGAGATACAGACGGATCACCTAATCTCGGCCAGACGACCAGATCTACTGATTGTCAACAAAAAAAGGAATTGTGGACTTTGACGTTCCGTCAGACCACAGAGAAAAACTGAAAGAAAGCGAAAAGAAAGATAAGTACTTGGACCTTGCTAGGGAACTGAAAAAACCATGGAACAGGAAAGTGACGGTAATACTAATTGTAATTGGTGCGCTCGTTACAGTCACCAAAGTATTGGTAAAATGTTTGGAGGAATTGGAAATAAGAGGACGAGTGGAGACTATCCAAATTACCGCACTGTAAAGATCAGCCAGAATACTGAGAAGAGTCCTGGAGACTTAACGAGATTTGCTGTCCCTCAGACTCCAGTGGAAGACCATCGGCTAATGCTGGTATAAAAAAAATCTCTCAAAAAATCAAATAATAATAATAATAATGGAGCATTTTTAGATAACATCTATTTGCTAATGTTTCCTTCTATTATAAAGATTTGAAACTTACATTTGTTTGATTTCATTAATTCATTCTTTTCTTTTGTTGGATTTAAACTGGTTG
The DNA here is from genome assembly GCA_963585895.1 of Sepioteuthis lessoniana. Classification (NCBI taxonomy): domain Eukaryota; kingdom Metazoa; phylum Mollusca; class Cephalopoda; order Myopsida; family Loliginidae; genus Sepioteuthis; species Sepioteuthis lessoniana. The sequence continues at coordinate 79,238,848 of OY757913.1, read as the reverse complement.
ACACAGAATTCCTCTTCCATTGACGAATGAGAGACATTTCAAATGATGTCATCGCAGTTGGCCACGGTTGGCTTAATTTCTTAACAACAACAAAAAAGAAAAAAAGAAAAAAAGAAAAACGGAATTGTAAAAATTCAAATTTGACTTAAAGAAGGAGGAAAGGAAAACTGGGTTAATCATCTAGCGGGGTCGTTTGCAAACCAGTCAGTGAAGCAAACTTTCTATAGAATTATTTCAGTTCGTTTAACGGTACAAATAATTTAGGAGTACAAAGGGACTTCACTGTTAGCAGAAACGCTTTCGTGTCTAAAATTCTTCCCATTAACAATACTGGATGTCCTTTGTATATATGACTTACTCTTATTACTCATGACTAATCTTGGTCCGTGGGCGTTTGGGAACACACCTACTGCGAATAACGAGGCCGTACAATATATATAGGATTTTAAAAAACAAAAAAAAATACTGACTGGCACCATTCAATATCCCAACCATTACCTGAACCTAGCTAAAAATCTAAAAACATTGATTATATATAAGAGAGAGAGAGAGAGAGAGAGAGAGAGAGAGAGAGAGAGAGAGAGAGAGTAAAAGAATGTAATTTCTTCAACACTGCACCACTGATTATAATTCCAATGTGCATGCAGCGCCGTTTGTTTGTGTATAAATGTGCGTCAAAGCACTTTTAGAAAATTTACAAATCATTTTCCTTAAAGAAACCTTCTTCTAACAGTTCGAGTTTTCTGATAAATTGGAAGGAAATCGCATAAGCCTAACTGAAAGAATGAAAAGCTTATATAGATATCTTGACCGAGGACAGGCAGAGCGGGGAAGCAATTTCGCACTGCTTGAAAGCCCCAAGCACCAAGTAACCCAAGGAGCACAAAACTCATTTTTGAAGTGATGATGAATTAATGTGTTATTTTGGAATTTGCAAATTTGGCAGTAAATAATTGTTCTTATGCTATTGGCTTAGTTCAAAGTTGGAGCTTTACTATCCCTTTGTGGGTATAAATACGAGAGGCCAATCGTGGGCCAGACAGTTTTAGTTCGGAAGCAGTTTTGAACGACATTAAAAGCCAATTTGCCAGGCTGCCTTTCGGCCATTCTGCCAACACGAGTCTATTGTGCTGGGTCGAAAATCAAGAACTGCTTTTCGTCAGACTTGTCCCTTCCAAAAGTAACAGAGTATAATTTATGATTAACCGAGAAAAAGTTCATTGTTTTTCTGCGGTAGTAGAGAAGCCAAGAATGGGTTTCTTTCTGTAGGAAAAGAAAAAGTTGCAGACCTCTACTTACTCAAAGAGAGCAAGTTTGGGGAGAAGGACATATAGAAGGACAGAGGATAAATTTAACAAAAAGTTTGAATTCTTCTGCGAACCAGCCAACAGAATTGTTAAGTCAGGCCACAAAGAAAAGGAACTATCCGAGTGAAGAGAATTGTTCCCAGCCGAGCACAGATTAAGTGCTAGGAGTTTTAAACAAACAACAACAACAACAGCAACAACAACAACAAAAAGTGAACTTTAAATTCAAATACCAAGTGTTAGTATTTCAGAAACTGTTTTGCATCAATACCTTTTTTTTTGTCCAACGGCGAATAAGTCCTTTTGCTCATTCCAATTCTGTCCTTTCTTTGCCTAGAGTTTTATTTTATTGTATTTTATTTTATTGTTTTATTGTTTTATTTCTTTTTATGTGTGTGTTAAATCAAGAGTTGTGTGTGTAACCCAACCTTGCATAGAAAAATGTACAATGCGAGTATATATGGATTTGTAAAATTTATTTCATTCGGAATAAATTCTTTGTAGAGGGATAAAAGTTGTTTATCTCAGAAATATAGTCGTCGTTTCTTTTGTATGTAAATGGTTGAATAACAACACCCCTTCCCTTGTTTCTATACGCTTTTTTTTCTACCTTTCTTTCTCTCTCCTTCCCTCCGAAACTTTCGGCTTCTGCTACGGTCGAGGCTAAGTTAACTTCCACCATTTTTCTTTTCGCACCCACGTGTGACAAGCTCAGGGTAATTCGAAAAGTTATTGCCAAAAATGTTTTAACTCATCGAAGCCCAGCAGGTCTATTTATATAACAGGGGTGTGTCTATAATTTAAATCCGTAGCGCTGAAAATAAACACCCCAAGAGATATCTTTTTTTTTTTTTTTTTTTTTAAACACAGAGCAATGAAACAAATGTCTGATGATTTTAGTTATCTCTTAATGGTAGTCTTAAGCTTATAACGTTTTTTTTCTTCCCCAAAGGCCCTGATCACTGGCAATATCCCACTCATAACCCGAATCTTGTTAGAAAACTAAAAACATTGATCACTAATGTTTGTATTCATCATGAATCAAACGCTTGAAATCGTTCCAAATAGACTTACAAAAAACTGAATGAATTATCAATCTAAAGAAAAATTGAAATCACTCAAACAATGATATTATTGAAATCAACAAGAATACTGACGACTGATGACAACTTGATGACATTTCATCCCTATGAGGAATACTGATGAAAATTCCTTATAATAACTAGAAGATCCGAGAACATGTTGGTTTCCCATTATTACAGCTTATACGATGATATTGATGTTTCTATTTGGAAAAGAGTGAAAAATTCCAATTAACATGACATTATCCCCGCAATTTAAACGATTTATAAAAAAAAAAAAGGTGATATTTAACGCAAACAGTGATCGCAATAAAATTATTATCCAGTTGCAAATTTGACGAGAAATTGCTTTATCCTCAAAGTCGGGGTGTTTAATGCCTTAATAAAATTCTCGCAATGATGTGTCGCTTTTTTTCTGGATTACGTTTACATACAAACGTACTTACATACAATAAATTTGTGCAAAATAAGAGGGACAGTAATACTAATAGCAGTTAGTGAGCTCGGAACGACCCCAAAAGACTTGGAAGAAAGACGGGAGGAATTTGAAATCAGAAGAAAAATCGAGACCATCCAGACTGCGGCATTGTTGAGATCGGCCAGAATACTTAAGGAGATTTGCTCTTACTTGGACTCCAGTGAACGACCACAAGCTAACATTACTATGAAAAACTTACAATAATAATAATAATGATAATAATAAGACGCAACAAAATAGCAAATGTAGACTTTGCGGTGACAGAGATGAAACCATCAATCACATAATAAGCGAATGCAGCAAATTAGTGCGGAAGGAATATAAAATAAGACACAACTGGGTCGGCAAGGTGATTCACTGGAAGATGTGCAAGAAATTTAAATTTGACCATACAAACAAATGGTATATGCACAACCCAGCACCTGTCCTAGAAAATAACACACATAAACTCCTATGGGACTTTGATATACACACGGATCACCTAATCTCGACCAGATGACCAGGCCTAATAATAATCAACAAAAAAAGAGAACTTGCAAAATTGTCGACTTTGCTGTCCCGGCTGACCATAGAATAAAACTGAAAGAATGTGAAAAGAAGGACCTTGCTAGGGAATTGAAAAAACTATGGAGCATGCAGGTGACAATTATACCAATTGTAATTGGTGCGTTTGGAACAGTAACTAAAGGATTACAAAAGGGACTGGAGGACTTGGAAGTTGGCGGGCGAGTTGAGAGCATCAAAACTACTACATTATTGAGAACGGCCAGAATACTGAGAAGAGTCCTGGAGACTTGAAGAGACTTGCTGTCATTCAAACTCCAGTGAAAAACTATAATGAGTAAATAATAATAATAATAATAATAATAATCCAAACGACAGCATGGCTAAGAACGGCCAGAATCCTGAGACGAGTCCTGGAGACTTGAGGAGACTTGCTGTCACTCAAACTCCTGTGAGAAACCATCAGCTAACACTGATGTGAAAAACTCTAAAGGAGTAAATAATAATAATAATAATAATAATAATAATAATAATAATAATGCTGTCCTGACTGACCACAGAATAAAACTGAAAGAATGGGAAAAGAAGGATAAGTACCTCGACCTTGCTAGGAAACTGAAAAATTTATGGAACATGAAGGTGACAATTATACCAGTTGTGATTGGTGCTTTCAGTAGAGTAACTAAAGGATTATCAAAGGGATCGGGAAGCGTATAAGTTGGAGGACGAATGGAGACCATCCAAACTACAGCATTATTGAAAACGGCCAGAATACTGAGAAGAGTCCTGGAGACTTGAGGAGACTTGCTATCACTCAAACTTCAGTGAAAGACCATCAGCTAAAACTGATGTGATAAACTCTCAATGAGTAAATAATATTAATGATAATGCTTTCATGATTGTTATCTGACGATGATGTCTCTAAATTCAATATTTTTGATGACTGAATGATACAATAAAACTATAAAAGAAGGGAAAAGACTTAGAAATAAAATGTAATTCTTGTTGAGACGTGACTCTTGATGTTTGCTGATTTCTCTTCATTATTGATAATGTATTTATTTTCCCGAGAAAATTAGGTTATTTTTTCAAATGGAAAAGATGAACAATAAAACCAAATAACTAAAAAACAATGAATGGCTAATTTTGGACTTGATAATTTAGTTAATGCTGGTGTTTCATGTTTATCTCTTAAAATATTCACTTCAGAATGTTTCTATCCATTTTAACGCTTCTGTTATCGAGCTAGTCATCCTACAAAGTCTTAGAGAATACAATTCCATATACACTAACAATATCATCTTAAATCAGATTCGCTTAGACAAATCCAAATATTGTTATTCTATTCTATAAACTTTGCTTTTGCTATGCTGATTGTTTAAAAAACTTCAAATGAAGAATGATTTAACTGCAAATCCCAATTATAAAAAGCAAAGCACAAAGCATCAAGAGGACTGGGTAGCAGAAATTTTAATTCTAAAATGGCTCAAACGAATCTACGTGTTATAGCTAAAATGTTATATTGTCATTGTTCGTATCTCGGTAATATTTGAAATATTGTCAGTAAACCAATGATCAAAATGTTTACTACTCTGTTTAACTTGAACAATTAAGACACGAGTTAAGCCAAAAGGTATAGATGTGTTAAAAGAGTTTTAAAAAATGATGGAGTAAAAAGATATTTTCGTCATAAGAAAGTGAGAAAATCTTCTTCAAAAATTTCACTAACCTTAAAAATTGTCCGCTGCATGGCTACGGATCTATTTTACAAAGTCGGCTTTGATTATTAAACAATATATAACCTTTCAGTGTTACAAAAGTGCATTTGATATATCAACGAAATATTTAGGGTTTATATAATTGGACTTGAAAGCGGAAATAAGTCAAATGACCAGGAAAGTCAACAATTAAAAATATAACGAACTAAACTAGAAATCTAGAATCATTTGTAGAATCTTCCTCGTTCAACAATCTGCAACAAGGAATTAAAAGAAAACAGCTTTTAGTACGTATATATGTAAATATGTACATTATGTACAAAAATTGTCTTATATATATATATATATATATATAGTCATCCACAGACAGATCTGTTTTAGTTCTAACAGAACTCATCAGTGTGGCTAAACATACTAGCTTATATATATATATATATATATATATATATATATATATATATATATATATATATATATATTGGCAGTTCGAGACTGCAAAAATGATGAGGCTGCAGTTTGAAAAAATACTTATAAAGAACAAAAAATAAGACAACTTTGTTGAATAATTGCATAATTACAAATACTAACAAAAATATGCACCCTCTGGGCGCAAGTATTCAATTTCTAATGTAATAAAGTAGGCGACCGTAGTCGTGGGTGACTCGAAGGCTCCCTTTTCAATAGCTACTACACCAAGGTGTTGGAGAGGGCGCGCCTCCTTTTCCAGGATTGACCCACTTTACCTTTGATCCGTACCTTATAATGTTGAGTGTTAAGCAAGGAGGCATCAAGTACCGTTTATTTGAGTCTTTGGTATGACCCAACCTGGGATTGAACCTAGCTCTAACCATTATGCCATTATGCAATAAATTATCATATAAAACTAGAAAGACCAACAAAACTATATAGAAATGCATATAAAAAGAGTACATCTATTTTTTATTTCATTTTAATTGGTTTCTATTTAAAATCATAAATCCTATTGCTTTATGAACGAATAAATATTTTAGAAAATTTAGAAAATTAAAAATGTTTAATATTATTTAAAATTAAATCATTTGAAAGAGGGTGTATAATCGATGAATTAAACAACTTGAACGTTTGCTATTTCCATCATTTTTGGCTTTCATTTAAAATTTTTCCTAATTTAACAAAGTTAGACAAATAAAATTATAATTATTTCTTTTTGTTCAATATGGAAATTAGCCTCTCCTCTGTGGTTGTATATATAAATACAATTGCATATTATTTGTATGTCAATAAACCCAACTGTATTAATAATATTAAACAATTTTCATAATAATTGAGATTAAATAAAAATAAAATCATGGTGAACGTGACATAGATAACTAAGGGAATTGTGACATCAGAGATGACATAATTTCGGTGACATAGACAATCTCTATTATGATAAGATTTGATATGATCACTTGCTGATTGATGAAATGATTTTTTGTTTAAATATAAAATCCATTTTTCGACTCCTGGGCGTTGCAAAATGATCGATCAGTTTTTCATTAAAACTATTGATATCTTTATTGCGTGGCAGATCGAAAGAATACTTTCTCACTCACATAATTGGCCTTCGGGCTTTTAACCTTGTGTCAACTCCTGTCAGGTGGGAGGCAGCGACAAATATTATACTTTCTCACTCACATTCAAAAAATATTACAAACGAAAATGCGTGGAACTAAGCTGATCAATTTAGTAGTTAACTTTTTTGGTTTCTCTAAAATACGACCAAATTTGTACAAAATGAACGGTTTATGGTAATACACAATGGTTTCCAGAAGGCATGTACGACCCCATCCATCAAAAAGCGTATTTTTTTTTATCAGCAATGCAATGATTTATTATTGACAAGCCACTCCTCTTTTTTTCTAAAGTATCGTGATCAAAAGAATAATAATCCGCCGTTTTCATCTTAATAAAATTCTCGGAAAAGGCTTGTCTCCTTAAAGCAACGTTTTTATATTGGTCCTTTTGCGAGCCTCCTTAAAAAAATATATCGTCCAACGAAAAACCATATTTAGAAACAAACACTCAAATTACGTTTATTAGATAAAATATCTATTCTTTTATCTAATCGGTCAAATTTATTTATTTGGAATAAACAATAGTCCAGTTACTTGCAGAGAGTGAAAGAGTTTAATTTTTAAACGGATATCAATTTTAAACGTCTAAAAAAGAGTTCAACATGGATTCTCTTTTATAACCACATCAACTGAAGATTAAACTACGAAAACGGATAGAGTGAAAAAAAAAATGTCGAGAAAAGCAATATCAAATCTTAATTAATCGTTTTTCTAATTTCAAAAATAAGGTATCCGTGCGAATAGACAAACCGTTATCAAAAATGCAAAGAAAGTCTAATTCTCTATGGAATCATCTTCAAGATATATAAAAATCATTTAAATACACCTTTATTAAGTGAATCAAACTAATAAAATAACGAAGGTTGGGGGGAGGTGCATGACAAGAAAGCATTAAAAAAGAACATGTCTTCAGAATTGATATATATATATATATATATATATATGTGTGTGTGTGTGTGTGTGTGTGTGTGTGTGTGTGTGTGTGTGTGTGTGTGTGTGCGTGCGTTGTAAATATATTTCATATATATATATATATATAATAACTGTTAATGAAACCCAAAACTGCTCCAACGCCCGCACACACACATACGCGCGCGCGCGCGCAACGATAAACATATCAAATATCAAAGAGGGGTAAAGCAGACTAAAGTAAACACACTCTAAGAAAAAGGGATAATAACCTCTATATAAAACCCACCCAAACCAACTGAAAAACATTCAAACTGCAAACAAGAATGAGTTTAAGTCTCATTGAGTTCTCTGACGAAAGCAACAAGCTGGAAACATACACATATATAACACGTATATAAGAAGAAAAATGAATTAAAAAAAATACAAATCTCTTCGTCGACCTACCTATTTCAAAATATATTTTTATTCTTTCTTTGGACCTTCACACACACACACACACACACATATATATATATATATATATATATATATATATTAGTTGATTATTTTCAAGCAGTACGTATGTTTTTTGTATTTTCTTTTTAATGGAATTTTTTTTATCCAGATATCAATTTGTGTAATATATTTTTATTTACAAATTGTATCATCTGGGTTTTTTCACATCGAATTATAGAATAAATACCAAACTAAAAATTATATATATATATATATATATATATATATATATATTTCATCAATATACATACATATATATGTGTGTTTATGTGTGTATGTTATAAATGTCTGTGCATATTTTATAAATATTAATTTATATTTTATTCTTTTTTATATCTTATGAATATATCCATATATATATATGTGTGTGTGTGTGTGTGTGTGTGTGTGTGTGTGTGTGTGTGCATTTTATTAATATATATGTACTAGCAGAAGTACCCGATCCTTGACCAAGCTAAAAATAATTTAGGGGACAAGTGAATGAGTTTAGCTTTTTGGCATATCAACCTTCGTGGGTTATTTAAAACCAAACCATCTTTGTAGAAGAATAGTAGTGATACTATCTAACCAATATTTAGAAGGATAAGGGGATTGATAAGTTTCCCAAGAGTTTTAATCTGAAAGTGAATGAAACAGCGCGATTGGAGTTCGAAGTTGCTTACTTCGAAGTTGCTGTTCGGCATTTCAACCATTGTACTACGAGTATTCCTCCACTCGAACAATGAGTGAGACAGGAAGAAGGAAGAGATGAATAAGCTAAGAATCAAAAATATGTAGCTGAAAAAAATTGAGGTTGAAAGATTTCGCTGATTAATTCAAATAAATTTTTTCGTTTATTTTATGAATTGTATTTTCCTTTTTAGTTTACATACTGATGTAAAATTTAACATATTTTCATGATGTTTTTTTTATAATTAGTGCTCAGAGACAGAACAATTTTTTAGTTGATAATTTTCGAAAAAGTAGCGTAGTTTTATTTCAAATTTTCATTTAACCTCGAAAAATTTACTGATAAAAGTATCTTAAGAAATCACACATTACAGTATTCTATTCTATTCTATTCTATTCATTTTATTGTTTTACATTCAAAATATCATCTTAAAAATTATGACACTAAACTCGTAAGTGGTTTGAAACATAATTTTACTTTTGTAAAGACTTCTTTAATATAACAAAAAATTAGATTTAGCTTTTTAGTTGCCTGTTGTGTAACAGTAATTAAAATATATTAAATTCATTTTCTTTTATTGCTATAAAAACTTAACAATTAAAAGAAGCTAAGAATTAAAAATGCGTCCATATTTTATGTGGAAAAATTTCCCGTATCAATTCAAATAGAAAATATTCGTTTATTCTATAAACAGGTTATTTCCTTAAAAAAGTTTTTGAGTTATTCTGATAAAAAAACTCAATATATTCCGTTCTAAGAAATATGAAAAGTATTCGTTTAAAAACCAGATTTTAAGTTATCGATAAACAGTGCTTTTATTTCATTTTTGTGATTTCTTTTTTACACACTAATGTAACACTAAAGGTAGATATAATTTTTTAAAAAGCTAAGAAATATAAGTATTATATAAGTATTATTTTTCGTATTACAATTTGCTTTTTATGGATTACATTTGAAATACTTTGGTTTGAAACATTTTCATGATTTGATTTTTGTTCTCCAAAAAATAAAGAATTTTTTTTTTACTTCTACTATTGGTACTAAATTCAATACAATAATTTTCGAAAAAGTATTAATTCTAATTTCGCCAGTGGAATCTGTGCGATATTTAAACATGGTGTTATATACAGAAATATTTTCTGATTTTCTTGTACATTCCAAACCAACTCACCAGCAAAATGAATAAATAAAGAAACAAATAAAAACACCACGAGCATATATTTTAGTTGAAAAAGTTAACATTAACCGGATGTTGTCTGGACGATGACTTTGACCAAAATGAATAAAGCACGTCACTGCTCAGGTATACTCCACGCATCCGTCCAGTTGAAATTTAAAAATAAAGTTACAATTTAAAAAAGTCATTTTTCAACCAATCAAGAACTTTCCTCCCAAATTTTTTCGGAGCCGATTCGATCCCAAATGTGGCTATGAAATGCTCAACAAAAATTTTAAAAAGTTAGTCGACTTCGGGGACTTCGAGAAGAGAGAACTGACACGCGTCGCATTTCGGACAAGATCAAAGACCGCTGACGCAATACCAATCCACATCACAGACAACAGGTCCCGCATTTCCAACACCAGACCAAGACCGCCCATAATTTACCAACCTACGTAACATCACCGTGCCGCAAACAACAAAGCAGCCACCTAGAAACAACTTACACCCACTAACTTCCTGACCTTCATCTGCTTGAAGAAGAGAGCCAATCAAGAATGACTTACACCCACTCACCTCCTGACCCTTATTTGCTGGAAGAAGAAAGCCAATGAAGAACGACTTACGCCGACTCACCTCCAGGCCCTTATTTGGTGAAAAAAAGAGAGAGCCTGTATCTCTTCTAACATACCGACCTTTATTTATTAAAAAATAAACGAAATTAAATCCATTCCTCTCGTCCGTTGTCTCTTGCAACCATACACTTGTGTCTAACAAAGGTGAACATTTTGAACTGAAGAGTTGCACGTGATTTTTTGTACTTATAAAGAATTGTGAAGAGTTCCATAAATTGATTGATTTTCAATAACTGAATTATATCATTAAATCAGTAAAAATCAAAAACAATTTTGTACTTTTCCTAATTATAAGCATACTGAAATGTATGCGTGATCTTAATCTCTTTTCAGAGTCAACATGATCAATAAACACACACACACACACATTCAAGGAAATGTGTTACGTTTTAAAATAAATTTCGACCATTAAAACTTTCAGAACGGAAATTGAATTTTAAAAGCTTTCTCCTTTTCAAATGTATCAGGTTTCATTAAAGATTTTTTGTTTTGAAATTGGAGATAGATTTTAGGGAGCTGATAAGAAAAAGGTAAGGAAGGGTTTGGATGAAAGTGGTTTCGGCACATTTTATTTCATGGAAAGATGTTGATTATAATGTGATGTTCCTGAAATTTGTCTATATTGTGGTGTCTAGGAGGCAATTGGGGTGAGGAAGGGCTAAGAGGTAAAGTGATAAGGAAAAGGAAAGGATTCTCAAAGATATGGTTGCACAGAGTGAAAAGATGTTTTTGGGTTTTTTTTGTTTTTTTCCTCCAACCTTTTTCTATTTTGATTTTGTTTTCGTTTAGTATGATGTTCGACAGGTATGGTGAGATTTGGTAAAAACCTGGACGTTGTTTTAAATGTTTTGTTTTGGAGATAACTGCAGATTCACGTAATCTTCGGGATGTTTTTCCGTATATGGGTTTGATTAGGGTGACTTGGGAAAATCGCATGTGTGTTTGAGCTCTAACATATGGGAGAAAAGGGCGTTTCACTCGTCATTTGTTTTAATTGATCGTTTGTGTTCATAAATTCTTTTCTCTAGATTGCGTTGTGTTTCGCCGATGTAATGTTCGTTGCAGTCTTTGCATGGGATGGAGTATATGCCTACGTGAAAGCTGGTTTCGTTTTGGGTCCATTTTGTGATGTTTGTGAAGTTTTTAATGGTTGTTGATGTGGTTTGTATGATTGGTATTCCTAACTTGGTTAGTTTGTCGTAGAGTGCTATGTTATGTGTGTTTGTGGGTAGAGAGATCGGTCTATGGGTGATGGGGATAGTGGGGTTGGTTTTCTTTAATTCATTTGATGAGTGTATCTTTAGAACTTTTTTCTAGCATTTAATATGGAAATTTTGGGTGTTTTAGGCTTTTAAGGGAATGTTCGATGTATTCAAATTCTTCATTAAGGTACTGTGGGCTACATATTCTGAGTGCTCTTAGGTAAAAGCCAATTATGAGGCCTGATTAAATTGTTGGTGTTTAATGAAACACTATACATTTTACTTTATATCCCTCCCACCTTTCCTGCTACAACTATACACCCAACTCAGAAAACGGCATCTGTCTGTAGAAGTTCGATGAAATAAAACCGAACGAAATATCAGACATCTAAATTTGAGTTTTGTGTTCTGATTTATCCAAATTTCTATATATTTCTATTATATATATATATATACCTATGATATATATAGTACAAAGTATATATATATATATATATATATATAGTGTACATATAGTAGTAAGTAAAGTTGGCGACTATAGGCGAAGTCGACTCGAAGGCTCCCTTTTCAATAACTACTACACCAAGGTGTAGGGGAGGGCGCAACTCCTTTCCCTGGATTGCTCCACTACCTTTGATACGTAGCTTATAATGCTGAGTGTTAAGCAAGGAGGTATCAAGTACCATTTTTTAAAGTCTTTGGTATGACTCGACCTGGGATTGAACCCCGGTCTCCCGGACCATTGGCGAACACTCTACCCACTAGACCAGTATATGTTGTATATATATATATATATATATATATATATATATTTCGTATATCACGCATATATAATATATATATATATCTATGTTATATATATTTATGCTATGTATTTTATATATAGAAATGCATTATAGTATATATCTATTATATACATATATTATGTATATTATATATATATCAAATTATATATATATATATATGTATATATTATATGATATATATTTTTGATACTACATGTATATTCTATATATATATATATATATATATATATATATATATATATATATTATAAACATTATATATACATTAAGTATATACATTTACGGTGAAGTAAAATAGCACAGCCAAAGGTCATGAGCATTCAAAGGGAAAATTTCGAAAAGTCGTTTCAATTCTTTTTGTCTGATTTTTTTTAGATGATTTGATCTTTAAATCAAATGATCATCGTGAATTTTACAAATATCCTTTTTTGATTAGGATCTGCAATACCCGCTGGAATTATCTGAGAGGCAAATTTTTAACTTTTCTTTGATAATTAGTATGAAGAAGTCTTTCAGAAACAATGTCGACACAATTTAAGGTTGGTACAAATAAATTAGCGAATATTTATTACATGTATATTGTTCTACCTCATTTATAGGACGTATGACACTAAACTGCGTTTTATGATCTGGCTCCAGTTCTGGGGATTGAGGAGTACCCCTTCAATGCCATTACTCCCAGGTCCACTCTGATCTGCATTTGTAGACCGTGTTATCTATGGACAAAATAGTTCTATCAAAAATTATTCTTATACGATAGGACCGTGTGAAACAAAAAAAAAAAAAAAAAAAACAGCTCTTAAGAAACAAGTACATAAAAAATATAAATATGAACGCGATATCCGAACCTATAGACATAAAATAACCCTAGATGAGTTGACATACCATTAAAATCAATCTATCAATCATTTACGGGAAATCAACAGGGTATTCATCCATATAGCATTTTTGTAAAAGTTCCTTAATTAGGACAATGGCGTTTATTGGGTTCAATATAAATTAACTTTTTTAGGGCAAGCTTGTGAGGTATAATACTGGTATTGAGAAATTAATTTTTAACCTTTCAACGTTGGTTTTAATCCCTGTGATATACACGTATGCACATTTTCTTCTTAAAGTTTTAAGCCACGCTAAATATTTCTGAAACTTCCGTATTAAAAAAATATTTCAAACTCCATTTTTTCCTTTAATGGGGATTGTCAGGACACTAATTTTCTATTATGTTAAAAAGGTTGACAGCAATTTTTTACCCAATTCGTGAGTAGTCTTTTAATGTTTCGTATCGTTCGTGATTTATTTGTGTGCTAAAAGGTTTAGTGTGGAGTTTTAAAGTGTTGATCTGAGACATCGCCAAAATCGTAAACTTCTATGTCAAACGTGTATTACATTCACAAGCATTAACAATAACACACGCACACACATATACAACTTTAGATAGAACTACACTGGGACGCATACAAACGAAAGGGTGGCGCACTTAGCGTAAAGGTTATTTTCGTTGGAAATGAAATCACTGACCCGAGATCAAATCTTGGACGAGCCTGTTAAAGTTTCACTTCATGCTAATGCCCTTGCGAAAGACATGAATGCTTCTCTTCTCTCTTCATCTATGAGTAAAATAGTAGGGCAGACTTGGTTCTTTAGCTTTGGTTAGGTAACCAATCTAGGAGAAGGAAAACTATGAAAAAAAAATCAAAAATTAACCTTGAGTAGAATTCTACCCGTGATAAAGGGGTTGGATAAATACTTACAAACCTAATGATGGATAAATAATGGGGTATAAAATAGATGGTGGAGGTATTGCGTATTTTACAAGAAGACAAGATAGATAGATAGATAGATAGATAGATAGATAGATAGATAAATTGGAATGTACATAAGCAACACTAGAGCGATGATTAGTCATATTATGCTTTGGTTACTCTGGCACATACACAGAAAAAGGGTCACCAAGTGAGAATCAAACACGTTAACAATGACTCGCTAGCTAAGCTCGCTAACCACTACACTTGGCGAGTCGACCTAAATCGATATGAGTAGACTGGGATTAGTGATGTACAGGAAGAGACAGTCAAAGGGAAATGAAAATCACTTTCTATTTACAAATACAATATTTTAAAAAGGCACGTAAAAACAGATATGTTGCTTGTATCAATGAGTGAATAGGGGAAACAGGTACAAATTTACACAGATCCTCCATATATATATATATAAGAATTCATGAGTCCAGGCTGTTGCATATTGTTTTTAGCAAGGAAAACAAGCAAGAGACGAGCCGGAATTGTTATCTAATTTTGACTTTACATCATGGCACATAATGACCAACTAGCAAAAATTTGGTCCAATGATTTTCTCAGAAATGGATATATTACCAAAATTGACGCGCTGAACCGCCAAGAATCAGCCAAATTGAAAGAAAATTTTGATAACTTGGAAAAGGAAATAGGTAAAAAGACATAGGGCCATTTTCTAGACATTTTCTTTTTTATTTTTTTTTTGTTCAGTTTGTTTGGGGTATATTTTTGTCACTAGAACCATTTCTACTGTGTAAGTTTTTT
Organism: Sepioteuthis lessoniana; assembly: GCA_963585895.1. Classification (NCBI taxonomy): domain Eukaryota; kingdom Metazoa; phylum Mollusca; class Cephalopoda; order Myopsida; family Loliginidae; genus Sepioteuthis; species Sepioteuthis lessoniana. The sequence goes on along the minus strand of OY757913.1, from coordinate 79,223,727 downwards.
TAAAGAGACTTAGTCTGCCTGACGCGCCTAAGATGAGATTTGTTGATGTTACGACTGTTTTGCCTAAATTTATCATTTACGATTGATTGATTGATTTTAACAGCATGTCAATTTGTCTAAGGTAAGATTTTAGGGAATCGCTTTCATTATACCTTCATATTTACATTTTTTGTGTAGTTCTTTCTAAAAAAATTTTTTTGCATACGGTCTCCTCGAATACTAATGATTTTTAAACATATCTATTTGACCCTTAGATGGGACCCTAACAGGTTCCCATATACTCCGAATCAGAGTGGACTTGAGAATAATGGCAATGAAGGGATACTCTATACTCCCCAGATCTCCAGAACTGAAGCCTCACCATCAGATGTAATTTTTTGGTGGGTGGGTAAGAGGTACTGTCAGCGTATTCTAAGTCCCATCGACAAGGCAGTATTATTTACGAGACGATCCATGAATCTATTGGGTTCTCATTGCAACTTTGGTCCATGATGATTTCATGCTTCTATTCAAGCAGGAGTGAAGTATAATAATTAACATTTCATTGTTATCTCTGTTTTAACGAGAATTTGAGTGATTAAAGAATGTCGTTCAAAGCAAATTCTAACCTCCCCACCACCTCCCCACCCTTCAGTTTCCTTTTTCTGTTTCAAATTGAACTGGAAATCGCTTGATCATCTGTCTGCGATTTTACTGAGTTACAGTTCTAAGCATACTTAATGAAAATAGATTCCTGTAGAAAATTATGAAGTCCAGTCAAGTGGAGCAGCAGAATACACAGACTGCATCTTTGCAGAGCGGTAAGACCCCCCCCCACTCTACAATGAGTGTACTAGGTATAACGCTAAACAATCTGATCGTGAGGCTCTCATAATGCAGAAGCTTTGGGAAATGCATTATACCTCTTCATTGCCATTACTCCCAGATCCACTCTGACCTGGAATAATAGCAGCTGATAGGGTCTTATCTATGGGTCGAATAGAATTATTTGACATTTAAACTGTATGTAAACAAATGACTTATACTAAATTGAATTGTTTGAAATAGAACTTGGATCATTTAACTGTGTGTAAACAAATGACTGATGTTTAATTGAATTATTAGTGATACATAGCAATACTTCAAACCATTTAACTGTGTACAAACGACTGAGAAATGTTGAATAGAATAATTAGTGTTAAATAGCAATACTTGTAACAACTTCACTGTATGCAAAAAGAGGATTAATACTGAATGGAATTATAACAATAATTGAAACAATCTAACTATGTAAAAACAAGAGCAATGCTAAGTAAAGTTGGCGACCTTAGTCGAGGGTGACCCGAAGGCTCCCTTTTCAGTAGCTACCACACCGATGAGGGGTGTCCTCGTGGTGTAATGGTTAAAGCGATGAACTGCGGAATCGTAGTACGCGAGTTCGTACTCCAGTCGCGCTATTACGTTCACTTTCGGGCAAGTACCCTTGGGAAAGGTATGAACCCCCTTATTCTCCCTCCAGCTATGGGTAAATAGTAGGACGGACTAGGTTCTTCAGCCTTGGAGAGGCAACTAGTCTAGGAGAAGGAAAACTCTGAATTCAAAACCTGTTAAACTCCGCTTAAAATTGACCTTGTGTCATATCCTGCCCGAGTGGAGGGGTTGGTAAATAGTACCACACCGATGTATATGGAAGGGTGCTACTTCATTCCCTGGATTGCTCCACTTTACCCTCGATACGTACCTAATAATGCTGAGTGTTAATCATGGTGGCATCGATTGCCATTTTTTTTAGTCTTTGGTATGACTCGACCTAGGATTGAACCGCAGTCTCCCGGACAATTGGCAAACACTCTACTCATCTACTCATTAGGCCAATAGCCCGGCCAGAGCAATACTAGTGTACAAACAATGTAATTTTAACTCATTTAAAAATGTATTTTACATATCATGTAAAAAATATATCTGACATATCATGTACATCTATTTGAATGTGTGTAAACAAATGATTAATAGTAAATAGAATTATTTGTATTAGATAGTAATACTTGAAACCATTTAACCGTGTGCAAAAAAAAATCTGGTTCGTTTAAAAATGTTATCAAGGAAATATGTTGACAGATCATATATATTTGATACATATGTATTAACAGGATTTGGCATTAAGTAACCTACAATGGTTGATATGCCATAAAACCAAACCAAACCAAACAAATTATGATCTTTATGTTCTCATAGTTTACAATGTCTTTACTGAATTATACTAGACTTTAATAAACTAAATAAAATGAATTATACTAGACTTTAATAGACTAAATAAAATAGGTACAAAATTTCATAAGATTTATGAATTTGAACCAAAATATTCATTTTTTTATATTCTTTTCATGAAAAATGGAACATCTATTACAATGATCCAATTTTTGTATGCAGCACCGCAAAAATATCACATTGCACTGAGATTTTTTGTCTATGCAAAATAAATAAAGCAATTTGTCATCTCAGGTAATCATGTCTTAGTAGTAGGGCATTCACTTCTGATTTTCATATATATTTACTTACACCTTGATAGATAATAGGCAATTAATTTTCAGTAAAACATTTATAACGATATAATTTTAATACACATGTTACTGTAACAGCAAAAATCTTTACAGAAAACCAAAAACCAACAAATAATGACCCCATCTAAAAAAAAAAAAAAACTATCTATCTTAGAGTAGCATCGTTAAATTTATTATCTAAAATATGGGACGGGATTTTAATAATTGTTAGATGGTCTTATTATCTCGCCTCAATTTTTATATTTTAAGTTTTAAGAAAAGTTTTATCATTTCCAGAGATTCCTTTAATAGAAAATACGCACTCTGGCCACTATTTTGATACGTTCACGACTCGAAAGTTTTTTTTTAACTTAATCTTGTTCTTTCCCCAAATTTTACTGAAACGCTTTTTTTTCTTTTTCGTGTTTTTGCGAACGTATAAGCCAGAAATATTAGTTTTCTTATTTCAAACCGATTTTCTGCTCATTCTCTCTCTAGCTGATGTATTGGATACGAACACAACCGTACAAGGTTGGATTGATAAATAAGGTCTCCAAGTCTATTGAACAAGTTTTAAACAGAAGAAATAGTAAAAACTGATATCAAAATGAAGTAAATCCATAGTAGTTATTGAAAAGGGAGCCTTCGAGTCGCCTTCGCCTATAGTCGCCAACTTTACTTACTATTATATGTACACTATATATATATATATATATATATATATATATATATATACTTAATGTACGTATCGAGGGTAAAATGGAGTAATCTAGGGAAAGGAGTAGTGCCCTCCCCTACACCTCTGTGCAGTAGCTATTGAAAAGGGAGCCTTCGGACCACCAACTTTACTTATATATATATTCAAGGCTCATGAAATAAGTTTCCAGACTTTTTTCGTATGGACACTTTTATTGATAGTAAACAGATGAAGCTCTAGTCCCCTTCGAAGTAATCTCCTCCGGCTGCAATGCACTTGTTGTACCGTTCCAACAACTTCTGGAAGGCACCATGGAAGTCCTCTTGTGTGAGCGTGTCAATGACCTTCGTTACAGCCTCTTTCATCTCCTCAATTGTACAACATAACAACAACCTCTAAGTTTTTCCTTGAGCTTAGGGAATAACCAAAAGTCACAGGGAACAAGGTCTGGACTGTAGGGAGGCTGAGGAAGTGTCTTGATGCCCATCTTGGTCAAATAGTCTGTGACAAGGATGGACTGGTGCATTGTCCAGGTGGAAATGCCACTGACCCGATTTGACGAGTGCTCGCCTCTTACGACGGAATCTCTTCCTGAACTCCCTTAAAACCTCAACATAGTATTCCTTCTTGATTGTCTGTCCAGTGGGAACCCAGTGCATGTAGATCATGCCAGTGCTGTCAAAAAAAGGGATCATCAAAAGTTTGTGGGTGGATTTGCTCTGTCTGGCCTTCTTGGGTCTGGGAGAGCCAGCATGCTTCCACTGAGAACTCTGTCTCTTGGTCTCTGGGTCATTGCAGTAGATCCAGCTTTCATCGCAGAGCATCAAGAACTGCGGGATCTGAATTGATCAGCTCGACAATCTCCCTGCTGTCAAGACAACGTCTTTCTTTCTGATCTTCTCTGAGCACCCATGGGAGAAACCTCACGCAAATCTTCTGCATCTTCAGTTCCTCGCGAATAATTGTGTGTACAGTTCCCACACTGACATTAAACTGCACTTATTGTCTCTATAGACACACGACGGTCCTTATCCATGAAATTCTTTATTTTGCCAATCAATTCTGGTGTTCTGACTTCCTTACTCCTCCCACATCTCTCATCATCCCTCACAGACTCCCTGCCTTCCTTGAATCTCTTATGCCACTCAAAAACTGATACTCGATTCATGCAAGATACTCCAAAAGCAGTCTGAAGCATTCCATACGTTTCTGCGGCATTTTTTCCAAGTTTATTGCATATCTTTCTTCTAAAGTGTCCTCACGTCCAGATTGCATTTTTGAAATTCACTAGCTGTGACAATCAGGCTTTAGTAGGGTGTATTCCAATTGCTGCTGTAGCTGTTCATTTGAACCTGAAATCATAAAAATAGGTCAATCATCTAATAAGATGAATAGCAATAACATAGTGAAGTTTCAAGAGTCTACGACAATTTTAAATGCCTGTACAAAAAGTCTGGAAACTTATTGAAGGCATCTCGTATATATATATATATATATATATATTCAGGAGGTGTGTCGGAACCGTAACGGGACTCGAGTCACAGACAACTCATTTTATTCCAAGCAACAAACTGTGACACTATGTGGGTGGTACGCCAGGCAGACGATTTCTTTGTCTACTTTGGTGCGACGAGACCGGAAGAGGGGGAGGAAAGGCAGGTTCGAGAGAAGCCAGAGGGGCAGTTGGCAAAGGAACCCAGAGAGGGTCAGTCGGCGAAGGGAGACGCAGAGAGGCAGTCGACAACGGAGGGGAGAGGAGAGCGGTCGGCTTTGAGTGGACTGTCCAGAGAGTATAAGAGTCAACAGAAGTCAGAAAGGCGACTGCTAAAACCTGATGAGCTACACAGAGGCCGGGCTAACCAACGTGAGAAGATGTCAGCATTGTCGGTGCATTTTGTAGAAGTTTCGCGCAAAATACACGCCAGCGTTAGTCTACAGATGCACGGGGAATGCAGTGTCACAAAACTACCTTTCTTGCGCTTGGAGCTGACATAAATCCATATTGTTCGTTTGTTCTTTTTTCCCCTACTCTCTCGGTTGTATTTTTTGTAGCTGTAAAGAAATGCGGACCCACTAGATGAATCACTGGCCAGCAATAGTATTGTTTCAAAGAAGTTGATAAGTACGGGGTGGCCGAGGGGGCATTGTCACAAAACTAGATGGTTTCCTCTTCAAATTAATCCCTCATCGAGTCTGGTGCTCTTTCCAGTCCTTCTTGGCCACGTTTCTATGTACTACTGGAAGAATTCTTCTGGGATACCTCCCAGCACTGTTGTTACGGCCTTCTTGAAGAGCTTCCCTATTTCAAAATCGGGGAAAAGATAAAATTCACATGGAGTAAGAGAGGTTGATGTCGGATGCACACCTAGTCCCGTTTATTTTCAGATAACTAAATCTTCGGTGATAATCTTCCAAATGTTTTCCTTTTTCATGTCCAACTGAACTTGCAATGATTCGAACTGCCAACCGACGATTATCACACACCACCTGCTTTACCCACTCGACGTTGACCTCAGTCCTACTTGTTGAAAGCCTCCCACTCCTGAAATTATCTTTCACCTTTTCACGCCCCTCTATGAACCTCTTGTGTTAAATACATGTGTGACATGATTTTATCTCCATACACTTGCTGAAGCATTTCGAGTATTTTTGATGGAGTTTTCTCCAATTGGACCAGAATTTTAGCTTTATTCATTCCTCTGTGGTCATCCTTCTCCGCCATTCTTCTCTGCACTGCTGGAAAGATTCTTCTTGGATATCCCTCAGCTCTGTTGTTAACAGCGCTCTTGATGGCCTTCTCACCTTCAAAACTGGTCCCCTTGATGATCTCCTTACACTTGAGGAAAAGAAAAAAGTCACATAGAGTAAAATGAGGTGAATAGGGAGGTTGGCCAAGAACTGGATGCTTAGCAGACCCAGTCCCTGCACTTTTCAGACATGTCTAAATCTTGGATAATAATCTTCCAAACACTGTTCTTTTTCATGTCCAGCTGACTTGCAATCATTTGAACAGCCAATCCATGATCGCCACTCACCACCTGCGTTACTAGCCTTCCTGTTCAGTCTTGCTTATTGAAGGCCTCCCACTCCTGGAGTCATTTTTCAGCTCCTTGCAACCTTCTATGAATCTTATTTACCTCTCAAAAACATGTACTCATAATATGATGTTATCTCTATACACTTAGTGAAACATTGTTTAGAGTGGAATTTTCTCCAACTAGATGAAAATTTTCCGGTTTATTCATTCCTCAGTGCTCATTGCTGAACAACCTGAAAAAGAAGAGGAGTAAACAAAAGCATATGAAAAGAAACTTGCAATTGTTACAGAAAACTAATATTACAGTTATCCTGTAAGAAGATAACACAATCACCCAAAGCTCACATAGCATACCCAGACCCTTTATTTTTCAGTCAAACCACGTATTCGTATATATATATATATATATATATATAACCAACAAATGAACCAGTTGAGTTCCCAAAGTAACAGTAGCCTGAGATGATACTGATGCTTCTATATAGGAAGAAGTGAAGAATTTTAATCAGCATTTCATAGTCGTCTCCATCTTAAAGAAATTTGGATGATTAAAAAAGTATTATTTACTTGCAAATTGGACTGGAAATTGCTTTACTCTCTTTGTGCATTTTAGATAAAAGAAATCTCTCTGTGATATATTGTTGAGTTATGGTTACACACAGCAATAATGATAATCTTAATAATTCATATATCTGTCTGTAAATGTCACAACAAGCAAATCTATGTCTGAGCAAATGTTATATTGGAATATTAATATGTTATTGTTATTTCAGGAAAATTGAATTCGCAGTATTCGCTGCATAATGTCCACATGAAACTTCGATGGGTGATGAAATTGGCCAGCCATCCAAACGTTCTGCGGCCCCTCCGGGCACTTTTGGGCAATGACATCATTCTTCTCGATTCCCGTTTCATCTGTAAGTATCCCGAGAAAGAAAATGGTCGCACAGATAATGCTAAACAGTTTGTGGCTTGGCACCAAGATGTCAGGTGAGAATAATTTTTTACGTTTTTATTTTGTTTTAGTGTTTACTAATAACACCCTTCCAATAATATACGTGAGCGATCACTCTTCATAATGAACAAGAGGACTGCATTCACCGACCCCACCTCACGTCTGTCCGATTCACTGTCAATTCTCTCAACTGAAACTCTTTTTACGACTCAATTAACATCTTATTTTTAGTACTATTACTGGTAATGGTTGATGCCAGGGAGAATATCTAGTCGTATCCACCCTCACCTACATCTAATATTAGCATTATTCTATTCAATGCACAATCACTGAACAAGACAGAAGGAAAGACAAGGTCAGCTCATTTACTCAAATAGAAACATTTAATACATACATAATATACATACACGAAGTATTGACAAGAATACACAAATGTGTCCCCACAGATAAAATGTGTATATATTGTTCACTAAACAAAAAGTGATGCAAAATCGATAAAAGTCTAAGTTGAGTTCTATGGGTGTTCATAGCCTTGTAGGTTTTACATTTCAATAGTGAGACGAGAGACAACGTCATTTGCCGGGTGGTGTGGCCACGTCTGTTCAATGAATAGAGATAAAAAGTTTCGTCATAATAATTCAAAGAACAGGAACAAGAAGATAACGCCTTTACCATTTAAAGAATGGTGGACGAAAGGCAACAAGAAGGATTCAGAGATTCTCACATGTCCAATAGATATGCCCACATCATCGAAGGGAGACAATTATTCATTGTCCCCCGATATCATCAAATTAATATACAAGTCACCTAACATATCACCTACATTATCATATCTCTCAACTTTACAATACAACCAATTCCTCAGATATGAACTTTACCTATTCCAAAAGGAAACAAAAATTTCTGAAAAATTTCTTCTCAACAGTACGAAAAATAGTACTTCTAAAATCTACGATACCCTATTGCGTAACACAAGGCGAAATTGTTAAGCTACAAGGAAAAAAAATAGGAGTTACGATTCAAGTAAATATACGTTTTGTTTCAGTATCAACAGGACACAGATAATGAGTGGTATTCAGTACGCACCAAAAGTATGTCATTAAAATCTTCTCTACCTCATTACTGTTGTGATTGTGTTGTAAGGTCCTTAGCAGCTTCTTTTGGTTTTAAACTGTTGTAAGCGACAACCTAGTAAGTCAATAAAGATATTCGAAAATGTATACACTCTCCAATTATCAGCACCTTATACAAGGTATGTAAAAGCAATCCTTTTATAACACGCTATCAGAAATGGAAGTAGTTATGTTCTTCACACCTCATTTAATTCAGAATTCTGTTTCTTTTCGTTCAATTTGTTAAATTTTACACTTCATTTCTCGCTTCTATGTCGCTCTTTAATTGACCTATAATAGATAGATTAGCTGCGTGCAAATCTCTCAAACTCGACCAAGAAAACTTGTCTGAAGTCTGAAGGAGACGGAAGAGGAATTAAAGTTATTTTACAGAAAACAGAATCAGATTAGAAACCCAGAAAAGTCCAAACTTTCATTCTATTAACTTTTATAGGAGCAAAAGAAAGGGACATTTTTCCACACTCAACTTTGAAAATCCCGAAGATATGAGGACATTAAAAAAGTAACTGAAAAAATTTGACAATTACTGTGAACCTAGAAAAAAATTAGCAATAAGAAATAGTATTGTTTACTTTCAAGCAAACAAATAATCAGAAATTCAAGTTAACGTGCCAATAAATGTGAATTCGGTGACTTACGTGACTCCTTAATAAAAGACATTTTAATAGTCGATTTTAAGGATTTACATTTCACAGAACGTTGACTCAGAGAACCTGACTTAATACTAAGAAAGACAATTCAAGCTGATCAGGCTGAAAAAGAAATAAAAAGGCAAGCTAAATTACTGGCAACTTCTGTGACTCCAGAAATGGATATTTTCTTCATAAAACGTTGACAAAAAACAAACCCGGAACACACTCTCAGATTAAACGCAAAGAACAAGATAAACAATGCAATCAACAATCCCACATAAACTCTATCAAATTCTGTTCTAGTTCTCACTTACATGGACAATGCCCAGCATACCCCAAGCGATGCACAAAATACAACTGCATGGGACACTTTAACATTTGTTGTCACTCACGAAAATCAGTGTGGCAAACAGAAATATACACTGACTCATCAGACTCTGACTCAAACCCGGATCAATCAAAATTCTCCCTGGGTACGATCAATGCCCAAAATCCCCATCATGAAATATACCTTTCAAACAAAGCACGTACATTCTCCGTTAACAGACTACACTCTCATAGGAAAGTTAAACTTTGGACTGTAAATCTCGACCCTAACAATTCCGTGGTTGATTTTAAAATTGACCCAGGCGTTGAGATAAATAAACGCCCCCAAAACTATATATAACAAATTTCATCGATGTCCAAAGCTGAAGTCAACATTAGTCATTCTCACTGCCTACAGCAACACCATCATTCCTGTTCTTGTCAAATGTATAAAACTCAGTAACTCACAAAAATACAATCACTCCAATTATGTTGATAATAACTGACAAAGATTCTCAAGCCGTTCGAGATGTTGATGCCTGTGAGAAACTTCAATTAATGAAGCGGATTTTTAATATTAGTACAAATCTACCAACATTTCTTGGAAAATATCAAGACATTTTTAGTAAAATTGGAACTTTGAGCACAACACATCATTTAACTGTTGATCATTCAATTCCCTTGGTGAATCACTTCTCCCAGAAAGATTCACTTTGCATTGAAAAAATAAAGGTTAAAAGCAGAAGTGGACAGAATGACCAAAATGCGCATCATCAAACCAGTTAGTGAAACAAACGAAAGGGTGAACTCCCAAGTAATCATAAAAAAAAACAAAGAGCGCTTTACGCATTTTTCTTCATCCCCGAAACTATCTACTGCAGGGGAAAGATATGCATGGTGCAAAATACTTCTTTAAGGTTCATGCAAGTAATGGCTTTTGGCAGATTCTTGTTGGTAAAGATAATTCAAAACTATTCACATCTAATACTCTCTTTGGTTGTCATAGATTTACTCGCCTACCGTACGGGTATACATGGTGCAAGCAATATATTTCAGATTGAAATTAGCCGTGTCATTGAGGTTATTGAGGAAGCCAAAAACGTTATAATCACATGTCTGTCAGACTTAGTAGAACATTATTAAAGACTCAAACTTGTATTAGGCCATATCAGGTAACATGGTCTTAAACTCAAAGTTAATGTCGCTACTGACCCGATCTACTTCAGACATAAAAGTAGCTCATAAGGACCCGGCCTTTCCAAGATAGAAGCAATTGTAAAAATGTCCAATCCTTATAACAAAAAGAGTTGCAACGTTTTCTCAGCATGAACAACTACCTACGTAGCTTTATTTCCAATTCCTCCAAAATAAAAGTTCCACTCCGCACATTACTCGAAATGACGTTGAATGGTCATTTGATCAACCACAACACTGATAATCTGATGGTCATGCTCATAAACCAACACTCAATGTAATTTTATAATTCTCCCCTCCCCATAAAATATCTCAATAGACTCAAATAAACTTGGTTTAGGTGTCATCCTTGAACAAAAGAGTAAGAGATGTTGGCATCCAATAGCGTATGCATCGTGTGCCTCAACTACAGCTGAGCAGAACTACTCCCCTTTAGAACGAAAGAACCGGCAATGAAACTGTTCAAGAATAGCAGAGAGGACATTTCTATGCAAAATGGAATTCTGCTAAAAGTGGTAAAAATCTCTGAACGATCCTGCCTCGTATCGAACATCACCACCGATACAAAGAAAAACATTCACCAATTAATTTGACTCCAACTGAACTCAAACCTGGTGACACAGTACAGATAGACTCAAAAAATAAATGGAAAATAAAAAAAAGTCTTTAACAGGCTAACGTGTCCCCGTTCTTCAAAATTAAGTGCAATTGGTGCACTTGCTCAAAACAAGGGAGAAAGTCCCTATTAACCCAGATGTTGACAATGAAAACATAATCTCGCAAGAAGAAATACCAGTCCTTCATGTTTAGCATACTAAATGCCAATGGATGAACCGGGATCTGGAAATTCAGCCGCTTCATCGTACAACTTCGAGTTGTAGACAAGTCATCATTCCCAACAAATGATGGCCTTCTGAACTTCTTCAAACTGATGAACTCCTGTCTTCTTTTCATTTTTTTTAGTTTGTTTTTGTTTTTGTCTTTTTCTTTTCCCTTCACTTTTTCTGTTGTTGGCGGGAGGACAGTACTGTAGGGTCATAAGTGACCCCTTTTTACGCTGTTGTAAGCAACAACGTAGTTTGTTGATTCTCTGAAATGTATACACATGTTGACTCACTCTTCAACTATCAGCGCCACGTACAGGGTATGTAAAAACAATTCTTTTATAACAACGATATCTATTGTTAACCTTGACAGGGATCAATCAATTCTCTCTGATATGAAAGACATTAATAAACTTCTCTTTGCTCCCAATTTAAACGCGATAAATAGGTCTCGTTACTTGTCTTCTACGATGGCTGAGGGACGCAATGAAAGAGTAAGCACTTAAACAAACCATTCTCCCATAACTACCGCATTTTTTTGTGGCTTTATCTTTTTTTTCCAAGTTTAGCCAGAAAATAATTTATTGCTAAAATGATTAACTAAAATCCCTTATTATTTTATATGAAAGTGACACCAGGCAACAAACAATATGCAAATGTTTTTTTTTACAGATACTGGGGTGTTGATGGTGATGTCGTGACTGTATGGCTGGCGGTTGACAAAGCTGATCTTCAGAATGGTTGTATGCAGGTTATTCCAGGTATTGTCATATTTAATTCCGGTTGTAATCGATTAGTTCATACAAAAATAGTTTTTCATGTATATAGAAAAGGAAAAAAAACTTTATTTCAAAACATGCCTCCTCCTCACCATCAAAATGTGCCGACAGCACGGATTCCTTTAACTCTCCATCTGTCTGTCTGTCTGTCTGTCTCTCTCTCTCTCACCATCTGTCCCTATTGGCAATCGCTCTTGATAAGTCCTCTAGACAACATGCAATAAATAATAGAAAATGGTCAAATCTTTGGTTTTTGGCGCGGAAATTTTCAGTTGTCTCCTTTATACAGATAAACATAAAGATTCAGTTTAGCGAACCTGATGGACACAAAGTAAAGGTTCAATTTAATATTATACTTACAACGTAAACTAATCTCATCACACACGTTTCGATAGAGTCTAAGTGGTGCAACCATACAGTTTAGTTTGGTTTGGTTTTACGGCATATCAACCCTTTTCGGGTCATTTAAGTCATTTTGAAAAAAAACTTTTTTTTAGTTTGAGTTGATTTGATTTGGTTTTATGGCACATCAACCATAGTAGATTATTTGATGCCAGATCCATTTTTTATACATATAGTCAGTGGTATTTCAAACAATTCAGAATAGCATGAATACAGTTTTTTGTTTACACACAACTACGAAGATCATTAAATAAGTTTCCAGACTTTTTTCGTATTGGCACTTTTATTGATAGTATACACATGAAACTCTAGTCCCCTTCGAAGTAATCTCTTCTGGTTGCAATGCACTTGTTGTACCGTTCCAACAACTTCTGGAAGGCCCCATGGAAGTCCTCTTGTGTGAGCGTGTCAATGACCTTCGTCACAGCCTCTTTCATCTCCTCAATTGTCTCATAACGACAGCCTCTGAGCTTAGGGAATAACCAAAAGTCACAGGGAGCAAGGTCTGGACTATAGGGAGGGTAAGGAACTGTCTTGATGCCCATCTTGGTCAAATAGTCTGTGACAAAATGGAGTTGTGGACTGGTGCATTATCCTGGTGGAAATGCCACTGACCCGATTTGTAGAGTGCTTGCCTCTTCCGACGGAATCTCTTCCTGAACTCCCTTAAAACCTCAACATAGTAACCCTAACCCTAACCTTAAGGCCAATCAACTGTGGTCTATTGACTTCCTTACTTCTCCCACACCTCTCATCATCCCTCACAGACTCCGTGTCTTCCTTGAATCTCTTATGCCACTCAAAAACTCATGCTCCATTCATGCAAGATGGTCGAAAAGCAGTCTGAAGCATTCCATACGTTTCTGTGGTATTTTTCCAAGTTTAAAACAGAATTTTATTGCATATCGTTCTTCTAAAGTGTCCTCACGTCCAGATTGCATTTTTGAAATTCACCAGCTGTGACAATCAGGCTTTAGTAGGGTGTATTCCAATTGCTGCTGTAGCTGTTTATTTGAACCTGGAATCATAGAAATTGGTCAGTCATCTTATAAGATGTATAACAATAACATAGTGAATTTTCAAGAGTCTACGACTATTTTAAATGCCTGTACAAAAAAGTCTGGAAACTTATTGAAGGCTCCACGTAAATGTGAAAACAGTTCTATTTCAAACAGTTCAGTTTAGTATAAGTACGCAGTTTAAATGTCCAAAACAGTTCTATTTCAAATAATTCAGTTTAGTCAACAAAGTTAGATGGTTCCAAGTATTGCTATGTATCACTAACAATTCAATTAAACATCAATCTTGCCCAGTCGGCTGGAGCTGTCGAATACACCGACTGCTTCTCTTCAAAGGGGTAAGATCCCCCCAACGAGTGTCCTAGATATGACACTAAACAATCTGATGGTGAGGTTCCAGCGATGCAAGAGCTTTGGGAAATGCGGAGTACCTCTTAATTGACATTGCTCCCAGGTCAACTCTGGCCCGGAGTCGTAGCACCTGATAGGGTCCTATCTTTTGGTCAAAAAGAACTAAACTGTGTACTTATACTAAATTGAATTGCTTGAACTAAACTGAATGACTTGAAATAGAACTGTTTTCACATCTAAACTGCGTATTTATGCCAAATTGAATTGTGTGAAATGGAACTTTTTGTTGTTGTTGTTGTTGTTGTTGTTTGTTGTTAAACTGAATTGTTTGAAATATGACTGTGTTAACATTCAACTGTGTGTAAACAAAAACTATACTTATGCTAAACTGAATTGTTTGAAATAGAACTGTTTATTGGATTAGCCATTAAATAACCAACAAAGGTTGAAATACCATAAAACCCAAACGAACAAACAAACAAATAAACATCAATCATTAATTTACACAGTTAGATGTCAAAATAGTTCTATTTCAAACAATTCAGTTTAGCATAAACATACAGTTTAGTTCTATTTGACCAATAGATAGGACCCTATCAGGTGCAGAGTGCATCTGAGAGTGATGGCAAGGAAGGGGTAGTCGGCATTCCTCAAAGCTCCAACATTACTGGAGCCTCACCATCAGATTGTTTAGTGTCATATCTAGGACACTCGTTGGGGAAGTCTTACCCCTCTGCAGAGATGCAGTCGGTCTATTCTCCTGTCCCAGCTGACTGAGCCAGTCTAATTTAGGAATTTATGTTTTACAAGTTCGAACTGGATTTTAACTCCTCGGAAGCGACCAAAAACATTTGTTGTGCGAAAGGTGAAGGCTTACAGTACAGCAACTAGATCGTTCAAGAAATTTAACTCGATTGCAAAAAACTTGATGATTAGGCAAAGTCTGATAGGCCTAAAACCGTGAATTTTGATACCGTGCCATAGAGGCAGATCCATCGAGTAAATTCGGAGAGTATCAGGCGAGCGTACAGTCCAGTTTGGTTTGTCACCTTCATGGCCCCGACGAAAGCATCCAGAACTGTTGAATTCTGATTCATGTTACCGAAATATTCCAAAACCACCCGAGTAGCTTTGTTCGTATCTTATGTTGATGCCAATTTGATGGTTGAGATTGGGTATTTATTATATTTTCAAGCATTTTCGTTTTATGTGTGTGTGTGTGTGTGTGTGTGAAGAGAAAGATAAAGAATTCTTCATTTCATAGACAAAGGTTTCGGAGGATTTTCTACATCTGTTAAAGTACTTCTGATGACCAGTGAGCTTCACGTAAGACAAGCAGATTTCCCGCGACGGTGGCTAGATGGAGCCCCGGTTTAAGGGCACCGTCACTTTTCTTGCTCTTGCTCAATAGTTTCCTTTGTAATGGACGTTGCCTTCCAGACAACCTCTGTTGTCACGAGACAGTAGTTGACTCTACAAGATATGATGGTCTTTTTTAAGGAATATCAGTGGTTCTTCTGTAACCAGAACTGCCTTCCTGCTCCACCAGCCAAAAGATGGTTTGCTGAACAAGAGGGTCTTTCATCTTTATTCAGAGCCTCAATGCAAGTGGCACAAAGATGTTTGTGAAGAAGTCATTTAAATGAGAAAGAGCCAAAGATGGCTCTATGAATTTCTGGCGGCCACTTCCATAAAAAATATCTGTTTCATTTTTTTGTTTAGTCTGATCATTGCTTAGTATGAAATTAATTTGTCGGTTGGTTTTGTAGGTCATTAAATGCCAAATCATGTTTATACATATATAGATATATTAAATATATATGACATATAAATTAAAAGTGTTTAGGTAACATTTTAAACAAGCCAGAGCTTATTTATATGCGCACAGTTAAATTGTTTCAAGTACTACTTTCTAACACTAATAGTTTTATCTCAACACAGTTAAACGGTTTCAAATATTGCTAGGTAATACTAAGAACTCAATTCAATATCTGTCATTTCTTTGCACACAGTTAAATGGTTGAACAATTCTATTTGACCCATATGTAGGACCCGAACAGATACTCCGAATAAAAGTGGACCAGGAAGAAATGGCAATAAAAGGGTACACCACAATCCCAAAAGCTCCAGAACTGGACCCTCATCATCAGATGCAGTTTAGTGTCATATCAAGGACACTCGTTGAGGAGTGGGTCTTACCCCTCTACAGAGATGCAGTCGGAGTATTCTATAGCCACGGCCGACAGAGCTCGCATTTTATAAAGTATATGGTTATCTGGTCATTTTGATGCACAGGTGATAAAGCATTTACAAACCATGTGCTTTTAGCGTAACGGTTATCATCGTAGCAAATGGAATCGATGACCCGAGTTCAAATCTTGGATGCGGCTGTTTGCTTTTCACTTCGCGCTAATGCGATGGATAATTAGTAGGGCAATTCTTTAGAATTGGTTAGCCAATCAGTCTAGGAGAAATAAAAGTCTGAATTCAAGCTGGTTCACTCCGTTTAAACTTCGTGTCATATCCTGCCCGTAATATTCAAAGAGCTTGAGATTTTCCATCATGTTTAGTTATCCTTTCATAATCATACAGAAATCAGCTAAGAAAATTATTGGGCTTAATATCAGGCGACTGTTTCCTCATGAAGAACTTATTCTATAGCATTAAAATGGGAAGGGTGAGGGTTAATTCATGACGCCGGAGGCCCTCCATCAACTGGAATTTCAATTGAGGTGAGTTATTTTGGCACAACCCACCCGTATATGGGAGTATCCTTTATTAAAAAAAAATATTTAAGAATAAAAAATTAAAAAGCAACTTGTTTGATCCTGTCTTTAGCAAAGGGGGTGGGGGCAAGGTGAATGATATGCACTAAAAAACTGTCTACTTGATTCATATTTTATCGTAACAATATATTTCTACAAGAAGAAAAAACACAAGGCAAAAATTTCATGTTATATAATTACTTTCATCGAAAACACTTAATTGGTGATTTTACGACTATTTGAACCTTAAATCCTCAATTTTTAGAGGGCCTGAAAGCGGTTTCGTTCCACCTTGCAAAATTTCTCTTGGAAACCCTCGACACATTACATTTATGCATTGATTTATTTCCATGATAAATACAGCGTTCACGAAAGAAATAGTTTCAAATATTTATTTTAAAAAAGGAAAAGAAAGAAAACCTGTTTAACATTGACATTTGGAGATTATTATTAAGACTTTCATCAACACCAGATATTCCAGTGTTCATCAGGGTGCCAAAAATTATTACTGTTGAGAAGGTATTTTGAATTAGTAAAATGAATTCGGTAATTGTCGTGCAGTGGTATTTTAGAAACGATTTTAGGAAATAACTGCCGATAGACAATCTATCTATGATTGGTTGGAGAAAATTGAAAGAATGGGATGTTTGTGTACGAACGTTCAGATAATCTCTTCTTATCCAAGTGGAAGATTTTGAGGAAATGGTTGAAAATAGTCTATTGTCACGTGATATCCCACTGAGACTATGGAAGTGGGATGACTGCTGTTTGAATTAACAGTAACCTGACTTGGGTGACATCTAGTAGCCCTAACAAAATCGCCTGACCAGGGAGGGAGGAAGGTAGAAGCCAAATGATTGGCTGGGGCCCTAAAACGGAAGTGGCACCCTTCTCCCCGTCGGCGAAAAAAAGGAGAAGAAATGGGAGTTTTTGAGCAGGGCTCGTGGCAGACAGACCCATAGCCATTTACTCCGGGTTGAAGACAAAATAATATCTGAGACACGAGGGACCCCAGGTTCTTCAAGCCAGTGTAAAAAAATAGAATAAAGTCTATTAGCCCGTGAAAGAAGAAAGATTCTCCAGTGGAACCCCGTCGAAAAATAAGATAAGTAACTTTGGGGCCATTTCTCCTTTATACCCAAATTTTATATACCACCCTCTCTCTCTCTCTCTCTCAATTTGAAGGAAAACGAAAGAACAGAAAAGAAAGACATTTATGTCCATGGACTGTTCAATTCATTATACATATTTGACACTTTGAAAGTGTATCTCTTTGTATAGTAAAGGATTCCTGTATTTTTATGTTACCACGTGGTCTAAGTTGTTCTTGGTAGTATCTTCTACGAATTTGTTACTTCACATTTCCTTTTCAGCTTCTATTCGCCTTATGTTATCTTGCTTAGAGTTGTCCTATTAATTCCTTAAAATATCACACGGGAAGCTGGAGTTGCCGACTACTACAATATAATATTATTACGACTAAAACCTATAGGTCCATATCTTCTGTTGTCGAGGGGAGGAAGTTTAGCAGCCTGGTGGGTGTGTGGATAGTGTGAAATTTGGAACCCCTTACCAGCGGCGGTCAGTCTAGCCCTAAATTAATCCCTCACGTAATATGCCAGTTCTTATATGCCTGAGAAAAAAACTCTGAACGAGGACTTATTCTATAAGGGATCAAGTGCCAACCTGCCCCGTCTTCACACGTGCAAAAATAAAGTTCCGTTTTGGGATTTTAGTCAATTTGCCGTCACACTATGATAAACAGCAGTTGTTGAAAAGTTTAAGGAACCAGGACAAAACTACACATCCTAATTTCTGTACAGAAATGCTGGAACATTGTAAAATAGTAATAGTAAACTTTATTTTCAACAAGTCACAGGAAACTAGAAGAACACGGTTGTCCAGGTTGATTCTACACGAGGAGACACCGAGAAAAAGAACAAACCCTAAAAACAGGCTTCAAAAGGAACTTTGACATAAAATGCCAAAAGAATAGTAGTTTATCATCAACAAAAGTTAAACTAACAGTTGGTGGTTGACGCCATTGCATCGTGCAAATCAGTTGTCATATTTTTATACCCTTCTTCTTTTTTTTGTTATAATATTGTCGTTAGTTGAATGTATGTTATTTTTGTTACCTTAAATTCAATTTTTTCGACAAGCATGGGGAAAATATGCAAAGCCAGAGTTTGTAAAGTTTATTTCTCTTGAAATAAATTACTTTGTGGAAACAGGTTGTTTTTTGTTTTTAAGAAATATAAACTCTTCTCTTTAGGTAGCAAAAGTAAGCATTCCCATTCCCCTTTTTTATCTCCTTTATTTTTTATACGTTTCTCTCCCCTTTCGCCAAGCCTGACAGTTACTACTAGATTTCTTGGGCAAGGCAGTGATAAAGTCCACTTGGTAATTTAGGTAGAATTTTACTTTATATAGCTACTAGCATAATTTTGTTAACTTTTCTTATGTTATTCGTTGCAATTTAAAACCTAAAATCTAGTATATTTATTGAATTGAGAACATTTTTCTTTACATTTTTGAAACTATTTCTTTTGTAAACACCTTGAATATGTTTCTTTCGTCATTTTTTAAAGGTTCTCACAAGAATGGAATGCTTAAACATAACACTGCTGAACAGGCTGGCAATCTGTTAACATCCAACCAGGAGATCCCCACCTTATTGTTTGACGTGAGCAAAGCAAAGGCCTGTCCGCTGGAACCTGGCCAAATGTCACTTCATCATGGCCTCACCGTACACGGAAGTGAACCTAATCTCTCCGATAGACGTCGTTGCGGTTATGTTATTCGCTATGTCGCTACAAATTCACGACCGATTGAAAACGATCCTGACAGGCCCCGAACATTTCCGGCGACTGTCTTAGTATCCGGGAAAGACGATTATCATCATTTTCCTGATCATGCTTCAAAATGGATTTCCGAAATATGAATAAATATATGGTTAAAATATCCAACAGAATGAAAGAGAAATAAAACTGGAATTGGTGGAGGGTTATATACTTATCATCACATTTTGGAATATATTTTTAGATATTAGAAAAATATTGATGACATCTTATGTGGAGTTGGTTGTCATAGCAAAATAATCAGGAACGCTGATCGTTTATAAACTTTAAAAACTAAGAAAAAAAGATTCACAATTGTACTCATGACTGTTATTTAAGCTGTGGATTAAAGAATTTAAAAATATTAAAATGTTGTCTGTAGCACGAAATATTGTTAATAAATTAGTGAATGTTATTTATAAGTTTTTGTTATTTTAACAGCTTACACTTGTGTCAAATTAAGTGGATTATTGTTTTATGTTTACATTAATTTTGCCAAAAAGGTGATTAGTCATAAAATCCGAATCACTGTTTCATTGTTTGATGCAGTTTACTGCAGATTCTATAAGTTTTCGACATATTTTTCATTTTGCTTTTAATTTAATATTGGGATCTATTTCAGATTGATAATTATTAATCATGCAATTATTCATATTCAGTTTGAACAAACTTATCTCAAACCCAATTAATTGTATAGCTTTGCACCCGACCAAACCAAACTTAAAATAGACGCAAAAGATTTTCTTTTGAACTTTAGTCTGATTCTACAAACATTGAAAACATTTCGCGGGAAAATAACTTTAGTTTAACGAAAATTTTCTCTTCTAAAGATAAATAAGTGCATTATCATTATTATTATTATTATCATCATCATCATACTCTTTGCTAGTTTTCACACCAACTCTAACTTGTGCTTTTCCGCTGAAGTCTGAGCGACACTAAGTCTCCTCAGATCACCGGGATTCTTCTAAGTATTCTAGCCGATTTTAACAGTGCTATGGTCTTGACTGGCTCGATTCTTCCTCTGATAAACAGTTCCCCCACTCTCTTTTCCATGTTCTTGAGAACTGTTTAAAGATTAGTATCACCATTACCTTCCTGTTCGATAACTTTTTCAGCTCTCTGGCAAGGCTCAAGTAGTTGTCGAATTCTTCACTTTCTTTTATTTTCCCTCTATGGTTCGCTGGAATAAATTCACTTGTTGACAAATTCTTTTAAACTTGTCTTCTGGCTGGGATTTGGTGATCCATTTGAGAATTTTATGAGTCTCATTTTCTTACAAAGATTCTGGTTTGTGCATATACCATCAATCAGTATGTTCAAACTTTCGTCTCTATCATAATTATATAAAGGTTGTGATTGTTAAAGATTCCCTCTCGCAGAATCATAATCGGTACTGTGTTTTAGACGTCATCTCGTCCCAAAGAGGCTATTATAGAAAGAGCACTTCTCTTCTGTGCTAAACTGCTCTTCTACAACTTGTGCAGATGCCCTTAACTTAGCGTCTCATCTATCACTCTATCTCAGCTGCCATTCTCCTGGGAAATTCAGCTTGCTATCAAAATATCTAAACCGGAAAAAACCTGTGACACTATGAAAACTGATGGTTATCATTTTAAGATCTGAGGGATTATCTGTTCCCTTTAATTGTGGAGGGATGCAAATATTGTAACAATTGAAAAAAAAAAACCAACAAATGTGCAGGAACTACAGAGAAATTTTCTGTTATAGGAAAGCTGGTAAGAATTTTTCAGGGACTCCAGGACTCCCACTTTAATCCTTTCGCTTCGAGCCAAGCCAGCTCCTTTTCTCAGCCCTGTCGTCTTTGACTGCTGATTATATACGTTTCTACGCCGAATCGAATACTTCAGAATTGGGAAGGAATAGCTACTACACCGAGGTGTAGAGAGGGCGCTACTCCGTTTTCTGGATTGATCTACTTTATAATGCTGAGTGTTAAGCAAGGCAGCATCAAGTACCATTTTTTGAGTTTTTGGTATGACTCGACCTGGGACATTGGCGAACACTCTACTCATTTCGCTTTAATTTTCTGTGTATTATGAAACAGGTCATTATATGACCAAAAGAAGGTAGCAAATATTACTTGGTATGTGTAACAGTGAGAAAATATCTCCAAAACGACTCATAATGGTCTCGGAAATAGTTTTCGGTTTGTGGTGGAAAATTTCATTTCCCGACGTGAGTAACTAGAAGCTACGATAGGTTCCATGAAATATGGTCATCAGAATACAATTTATCAAAGGACGTTTGGGGTCACTTGCGACTCGAAACAAAGTTATATATTTTTTCCCCTTCTTGTTTTCATAATAGCCATGATGATCCAACGATACAAGTTGAATGGGGGATTATTTTATCTCTCCCGCCTTCATACCTGATAGTGAATCACCTAACTCAAGTTTACAGACCTGCAGTTTTTGATAACATGGTCTCACTCTCAGACAATGCAGAACATCTCCAACAGTTGTTAAAGGGCTTCTTGTTATCTTTCGTAAGGTTTTGATTAGCTCTCAATGTATTTTAAATGTCCAATAAATCCAACAAAGAAATGCTTTCCTTATGTACTAATTGTTAGCAGCCAGAAGCGCTGAAAATGACAATGACTACCGCATCCAAGATGCACATTCGCATTAACCATAAAAATGTTTTCAAACCGAAACCTGGAAATTTCAGTCAATTTTTAGTATCAAGTGTCATGATCAAGGAACAAATACAGAGGTCCTAAAACGTTAGAGCATCAAGTGTCTCATTATCAAACATAGCATGTTCGGTGAATAGACTCAATATTGTCTTTTCAGCTTCTAAACAGTTAGCTTGCCGTTGGAAAATATCCCGATAGGCACGATGTTGGGCGTTTGTGGTGTGGGTGTGTGTGAGTGCCAGTCAGAAGATCCCTTTGTTTGTTTTGGCGCGAAACCCACACAAAGAGGATGTGTCAGCGTTCCTGGTGGCTTCGTGGGAATTTCGCTTGAATACACGCTCGCACTAGCTCACAGATGACACAAAATTGTCACAAACTTCTCCCTTCTTGCGCTTGGAGCTAATCTGTGTTTGTTTGTTCTCTTTTCTTTCACCCTCTCGGTTGTGTATGTTGTTTTGTGTGTCCGTAAAGAAATGTGAAATACCCCTGACTAAAGATGAGATAAACCACTAGACGATCTGATGGCCATGAATGGTTTAGGAGGTTGAGATAGTGAGGAGGGTGCAATGATTATCGTCGCAGGATATGGACACGGCGACACGAGTTCAAATCCTGGACCTGACTGATTGCATTTCACATAGTACTAATACCCTTGGGAAAGGTATGAATCCAAATATTCTCCCTCCAGCTATGGGTAAATAGTAGGGCAGACCAGGTTCTTCAGCTTTGGTGAGGCAACTGGTCTAGGAGAAGGAAAACTCTGAATTTAAACCTGTTAAACTCCGCTTAAAAATTGACCTTGTGTCATATCCTGCCCGAGCGGAGGGGTTGGGTAAATATGATTGTCACATCTGGTGCCGTGAGCAGGATAAAAAGTAAACATGAGGAAATAGAAAAGGAATCACAACGGCCGAAAATGATTCCAGAAAAGAAAAAGAAAGGAAAAAGATTTGAGGGAGTGGAGGAGTCGGAGAACGAACGGACAGAAAAAAGCCCGAAATACCTTGTGAGCAGCATTAAAAAATGAAAATGGACGTGTGTAGAAAGACAGGACATTTTTTTTTAATTCCTCCACACGAAAAGTCTTCTGTTTTAAACAAAGAGAGAACGATAAAAAAAAAAAAAAAAAAAAAAAAAAAAAAAACAGAAAGTAAATGAAAAGAAAAAATTAAAAAGAAAATGAAAAAAAAAACGAAATAAATGAAAATGTCTGTAGAGAGATGTGAAAACAAACAAAAAATTCTTTGGGTTAACAAGAGAAAAAGACAAGCAAGCAAAAAATTCCTCACGCTCATTTTTTGTGTAAACAAAAAAAAGACAAGCAACAGGTTGAAAAAAAAAAAAGAAAATGTTCGACCCAAGGCTCCAGAACGAAAAAGGAAAAATTAGAACAAGAAAATCGAGAAGGAAGAATGAAGAAAAATAAATAAATAAATAAATAAATAAAATAAGGCACATCGCTCATTGTATAAATTTCATGTCTTTCTCTGTCGTTTTTAAGTTGCATAGTTTGTGCCCGATAGAATTTATTTTACAAAAAAAAAAAGGGGGGGAAGTTATGATAAGGCTTGTAAGTACATGTTGATACAGATTACTACTCTGCTAGCAGACGGTGAATCATGAGGGGAAAGAAAGAAGAAGGGGAAAACAGAGAGAAAAGGAGGGACATACAAGTCTATTTGTCATATTATTATATATTCATATATTTTTTTCTGTTTGTCTTTCAATTCCGAGCTCCGGACATCTACGATATGTCGGGAGAATGCTCATATACCTTTGGATCCGTAGTTAGGTCTGTGGGACGGGTCCGATGTTTGAAAAAGTTGTGGAAATTGGAAGCATTTAGTGAAGTCTCCCAAGAATGGGATCGATATTTTGAGGTACTGGTTAGTGGCCAGGCCAGCGTTTTGTGAGTTCCCCCTAGAATGGCGTTGAGAATCTTTGTGTTTGGTAAGAGACCAGACCATTGTGTTGAAGAGCATATTTGTGGGAAAAGGGGATGGGAAATTAGGGAGTATGTGTGTAAAATCTTGACATATCTCGTTGTATACACTGGAGAATTTATGGACTTGGTTTTGAATTATGCTTGAGGGAGAAATACACTTGACCAAATAAATAAATAAAAGATACTCGTTAGCCATTAAAGAGAGAGGAGATAGACCAATTGACAGAGGTCAAAAGTTGAAAAAAAGGGACGAAAACGGGAATGGTTTGTGTTGGTTGAAAAAAAAATGAGGCTCCCGGGAAATTTTGCTACATTTACCTTGGTTTGATCACGAGCTATGCTTAGTTGTAAAGGACGCTTATTAGAAAATGCACGGTGGGGCGGACAATGATAGTGTGCGTTATTAAAATAATATATATACATATATATATAAATTATTGACAGAGATTACGAGAGAAAAAAAGGTTTGAAGGAGTTACGGATATGGAAGGAAAGCAAAAAGAGTAAAAGACAGATAATATGCAATTGATCATTGAAAATATAAAAAAATAATTTACGCACCAGGGAGAGAAGGAAGAACAGATAAAGAAATGAAAAAAAACAAAGAAATGAAAAAGGACTGAGAAAAAAAAGAAGGAAGGAGGGAAAAGAGGAGAGAAAAAAAAAAGTAAAAAAGAAAATGAAAAAAAAAAAGGAATGAAAAAGAACAGAGATAAAGAATGAAAAGAGAAAGAGAGATTGCCAAGGTTAGGAATTTTTGTCATTGCATCCATACCTGTCTCGGTTAAAAAAGAATAAACTGTTGGATTTAGAAGGAAAAAAAAACAGAAAAGAAGAAAGTTTGGGTTTGTTTTTTTTTTTTGCAGTTCCCTGTCCATTGAGGAATTTGAAAAAAAAAACGGTTCTTTGTTAAAACGGTTGGCGGCATATGGTGTCACCTCCACCCAGCCTTGACCACCCCTGGTAGAGAGAAGAGGGCAAAGAGGACAGGAGAGAGGGAAAGAAAGAAGCAAAGAAAAAGGACAGAGGGCCAGTGGAAGGGTGCAGACATCCCTAGAGAAAGAGAGAAACAAAAGTTAGAAAGGAAAGGCGAGACAGGTAGTGGAGTGAGTATGTGACAAAGGTTCCTTGTAAATTATTTTTTATTGTTTCATTTTTTTTATATATTGGCCGTTTAATTCATTTATTTAATTTTTTTTTTTTTGGTGTGTGAATTATTTTTTTGTGGTTTTCGTTGGAGCGTGGATTATTATTTTTTGTTATGCCTTGCTTTGTTTTTGTTGATTTTGGGGGTTGAGCTTGCTTTGTCATTTGCTTTGTTTGTTTTTTACCTTCATGGGTTTTCTTTTTTTTTTTTTGTAAGTTTAATTGCAGTTGACATTGTTTTCTTTGTTTGTCTAGTTATGTCCCCTAGGGAGCGATTGCGCCACGCCCCCGCTTCGATTTCGGGGTTAGTGAATCATGCAATTGATATGTTGGAAGGCAGGAAGCCTGTGAAACGAGTTCGTTAAAAGAAAATGAATGTTGAGCTTTGAAGAAACGGTTAACGACGGGGTTGGAAGAATGATGCTTAGGCACGGGGTTGCCTCCCGGCTGGTCGTGGCAAGCCAATCTGGGAGACGGAATCAATTGTTTTTAATATATATTCTTTTTGAACATCCATGGAGATTACGGGCAAGATGCTGGAATGGTGAAAGGTATTCCTAGATCAACTGTTACCGGGTTGGAATGAGGGGGCCAGGGGCCACATATGCTGTGATCCCCAAGAGACTGATGATGCTTACAATAGCAGGGAATTAGTAGAGGAAGCAGTTAAGTCCTCTACATTGATTGTTGGATAAAAAATGGAGGTAATTTAAAATTCCTCCAAGGTTTCTTGAAAAGGGCGAGTTGAAAAGTTCCCACGAAATTGAATATATGGGGGGGGGAAATAGAGGTGCTTAAGAGCCATTTGAGGTGAGATGTAGCAACAAGGTGGTGAGGGTCAGATATGTTGAGGCCCCTGAAGGTGTTTAACTTCTGATGTAACATTTGGCTTACTGCAGAGGCCATAATGCTCTTGACCTGTAAAGAGAGATGTAGAAGGCAGCTTAACAGTCCTTCTTGATCAATTGATTGGGAGTAGTCAAAAGCTCTCCTTGAGAATGAATTCGGGGAGTGAAGGAGCATGCCATCCCAGCACATTGTAGTTGTTTTGTTGTAATTTTGTGGAGCAACCTCTCTTGCATATGTTTTTGTGGAAGCAATGAGGGCTCCATTTGAATGGTGTGACACCTTGCATGGTGGCAGTTGTGTCTATGTTGTATATTTTCTTGTTTTGAAGTTGTGTAATTCATTGAGAATAAATGACGAGGGTAAGGAGAGGAGGAATGTGGCACAATGTTAGGTGTTGGTGGTGTGGGTGTGAGTGAATGCCAGTCAGAAGACCCCTTTGTCTGTTTTGGTGCAAAACCCACATGAGACCAGAAGAGGATGAGGGAAGGCAAGGTCCCAGAAGGAGGCAGGGGACAGAAGAAACCTGTAAACAGAAGACCTAGGGCAGAGAACAGAGCAGTCGACAGAAGTTGGGGGAGGCTGATGGTCAAGAAAGGCAACTGCTAAGATCTGTGAACTCAGAGGCTGGGTTGGCCAACGTAAGCAGATGAGTCAGCATTCCTGGTGGCTTTGTGGGAATTTCGCTTGAATACTCACTCTTGCTAGACCACAGATGCACAGAAAGTTACACAAAAGTGTCACAAACTTCTCCCTTCTTGCACTTGGAGCTAACCCAAGACTGTGTTTGTTCTCTTTTCTTCCACCCTCTTGCTTGTGTATGTTGCGTTTTGTGTGTCTGTAAAGAAATGTGAAATACCCCTGGCTGGAGATGAGAGAAACCACTAGACGATCTGATGGCCAAGAGTGGTTTAGGAGGTTGAGATAATGGGGGTCGGCCAGTGGTGTATTGTCACAGGCACCAAAATGCTGTTATAAGGACCAGTTTAAACACATACTGAAATTCATAGGCATAAAGTAATGGAAAACCCCTATCCAGAGTTCACTGAGCTCTTTGAAAAGTAAAGAATGGCTGCCATCAATTCCACGAGGAAGGACTGCAAGCACTGTGTTGATCTCCCTCAATACATAGCACTAGTCCTGTACCGGTACTAGGCCATTCTACAGATTGGTCTTGCAAAAGATGACTACCATAATCTTCATTGTACTTACTAGTGAGTAGGACTCGATGACAATTGGTATTTCACCTCGTCAGTTAATCTAAATAATTGAATTAAAGCTTTATCACAGGGCAGTTTTAAATACAAAGGATTATACAAAGTGGTTGCATCTTGATCTGACATTCACACAATGCAATAGAGAAGCAATAAAGTCTGGTCGTATTTCAAGATACTGCTGGGGAGCTCTGAGAGAGTGGTAATGATGCTAAAGCTTCAAAAACATGCCTCACCCCAGAGTTATCAGCCGATGTATGTCTATATACACACATATATGTGCGTGTGTGAATTTGGGCAGCATTTCTTAATTGATACATTAGATATTTTTTGTCTACATATCTTTTTTAATCCTTTCAAGTTGCTGTATCAATTTTATGATATCCAGCGAGAATTGGTTAATAAATAAACCATCCATAATTGTGTCCCTAATACTTTCTTCCCAATCTTGGGCCACCTAAGGAGTGTGTATATTGTAAAAGTGACATAACCTTTGCATGTACATTACTACTTTGTAAGAATGAGCGTTTTACTGGTGTATTGTGTTGTGTTTATTTTTTGTATTTTGTTGATCTAATATTGTTGTTTTTGGTAAGAATTTTCTGAAATTCAGTTATCAGGTAGGAGTACTTTTTAAATGTTGACAAAAATGTCTATAATGTTCAATCAAATATATATATATATATATATGCTGAAAAGACCAGTTGTGTGAACTGCAGAGCCTTCATATATGTGTGTGTGTGTGTGTGAATACACATGTACAATATCTGAGTGTGTGTGTGTGTATAAAAGTGTTATATACTGAAATATTATACACAATATATGTGTGTATAAAAGTGTCATATATTAAAAAAGTGTGATGCACTTTTCTATTATTTTTGCCCACATTTATATAATTAATTTTTTCAAATGATGTAATAGAAATAAAAAATTTGTAGTTAAACTTGATAAATAAAAGTTCATAACTTTTCAATGGTTAATATGAAATGTTCCAGTGATGAACTAGAAGCAGAATTTTTATGTTAAACTTGTCAAATAAATAGTGTTGTGTTACACCATAGATTAGATTTTTTATTATCTCCCTTAGCTACCCTTGCATTTTAGTGTAAATTTTCCCATCTCTCAAATGACTTAAGGTTTCATTCAATTATGGAGTAAAAGGACCAGGGCTTTACTACCTATAGCTGCTACCTTATTCCTTCCTGATAAGAAATATTGCCTTTCTTCTCTTAAAGCACAAAAATACCATTATCATGACATTTTGCAGTATTTATTTTTAGTGTACTTTATATACTAGTTTACTTTTTTAGTACGTGTTAGCATTGATTATGTTTGGCTCATTAACTTGGCTTTTACTTAAATGTAATTTCTATTCTTCATTTTCCAATGTTATTTTTACTCAGAATAACCTCCTTATATTGAAGAATTGTCTTCTTCTCTTGATTAAGTCCATGGATCTTTAAGTTATATTAGGTTTTAAGCTCCAACCAACATTTCTGTACATTGTTCCACATGTTTTTTTTCGAATTGTATTTTATTCCTTTTTAGTTTTACCCTTTCCAAGTGGTTAATAAACCTGTTGACAAACCCTAACTTTGTTTTAGTCTTAATTGCCAAAAGGTGTTCAAGCTCATCGTCAGAGACAATGCACAAGTTTCTTCAAAAATGGATGTATGTCACTGGAGATAGTACAAAAGGCTTATTTAATGTCTTTTTTTAGGTTGTATATAAATAGAATACTTTTGCACTTGCATTGTACATATATAACTAAGACGCTATCAAAACATAAAATTGTGTTCTCCCTTTTTAATGGTGCAAGTAGTTTTCAGTATAAGAAACTAAAACCAATGTATCTGAAGGCAATTGGGCATTGGTTCTGTTTATTCTGATTAATACACTGTGTATTGAGAAATGAAAATAGTACACTAGCAGGAGTACCTCACATTGGCTGGGAAAAATAACATCAAAGATAAGATTTAAAATATTTACTTATTTCTTCTAAGACAACACAAACCAATAAAAGAAAAAAAATCTCAATAGCAGTCCACAAAAATGCATTAGAGATGACATTTTATCCTAAAAAAATTGAAATGGACTCACTCACAAGAATAAATATATTGAATGTCAAGGGAAAAATTTTGAATACAATTTTTCATTTATTGTTCATATCTGCCTGTTGCAGCAAAATAATCTGAAAAAGTCTAGTGAGAATAGAAAAACATTCATGAGAATAGTACATTAAATTGTGCCATTATCATGAGCAGCATTAGAAAAATTTACTTTGAACTCTCATTTAATTCTTTTTAGAACTAAATGAAGTCACAAAGATATTGATAATTTGAAATCATGATATTTCTTATCTGAATTACATACAATTATTACTTTGAGACATTAAAATAAATAGTAACCCATTTTCTTATATACAAAAGACAAGACAATTCTGGTAAAATGAAGCATTGGAAAAAATGAGTTGTACATTCAAACAGAACTTCTCATTATTCAGTAGGGATGTGGCAGTACTGATCCACATCCTGTTCAGTCTCGCTGGCTAACCAAACACTTGTAAGGTTGTTTTTAAAAAGGTAGTCAGCTGTCAATTTTGGTTGAAACAGAAGCCACAGGTCAGATCCTTAAAGAAAGAAAATGAAACTAATACAATTGTACAGCTATCTTTATTGATAACAATTTTTCTGGAACCAATCCTGAGGTGGCATGTATATTACTAAGCTTTTTTAGCCTAAGTTGAGTGGACTCTAACTATAGTGATATGGACAGCAGTTAAAACTTGAGCATTGGTCTATCTCATTTTGTCTAGCAGCAACTTGCTTTAGTGACTTTCCTTAAAATGTTAGGGGACCCACGGATTCTGCTGAATATATGAGATCCAGTATCATCAAATATCATTAACAGTTAAAATATTTCTTATAAGTTTTTACTACAAATTTTATTCCTTTTTCAACTAGCCTCTTTTGAAGCAAGAGAAAAATACACACAAAAAACATTAAATTGGTTAGAAATTAAAACCCAAAATAAAAAAAAGAAATTAAAAAAATTATGACACTTGTGCAACAATGCCAGGGTAAGAGCTTTCATTTTATTTATATACTTTTAATACCTAAATGTAACCACTCTCCTAAAATATCCTCACAACTAAGTGTATAAGTAAAATTAAGACTTCCATTTAATTTCAAAGTAGATCAACAGAAGAAAACACTATTTTATACGATTGCTGAATATTAATCAATTAAGAGTTAAAATATTCCTTGAGGTCACAAGTGTTTGCTGTAACTTTTATCCTTTTTTAATGCATTAGTAAAACTTGAATCCAATGTACCAAAATAATATGGTCTAAGCATAAAGAAAGAATAAGCTGATCCTACACATACCTCATTAAAAATAACATAGCTAGAATTCAAGTAAAAACTTAAGGGAAAAAAAAACAGGTGGCAGGGTCTATTTTCTTTTCTTGAGAAGGGAAACTCACATTATCAAAACCCTGAAGGAGATTTACAACTCTATGACACTGAAACTTGAGGTCACCATAATCACTCAGATATCCTGCTCAGGCTTGTCACTGGATAACAGTCTCTGAGGGAGGAAAGTATTATACAAGCCACACAAATGTATACCAATAGAAAACTTGGGATGCAGCATGGTGAATGTGAAGTAAAACTGATGGATCCAATGGCAAGTCAAATGGGGGGCTTCACCTGATGCTGGATGGAAGAACCTCAAAAGGATCCTATAGGTCAGCCAGGAAACTACAGCTACTAATCTATAAAGGTGGCATCTATTGAGAAAAACAGCCACCAAAAGATACCATGACTAATTCAAACCATACACCCAAACTGCATTATTCTTTTTAATACATAAAAGTGAAAAAATAAGATGCACATTAGACTTTCAATATTTATGCATTCAGTTTAGAAATAAAGAGTACAAATTTTTTTTCTTAAAGAAATGCATAAAATAATACAAAATCAGATAAAATTCATGTTTTTAACATTTTGTTTACAATAATTCAGTGGATTACCTCAAAGTCTTAACAGATACGCTTTTAATTCAAAATATTTCTAAAAATAAAAGAATTTTTTTTATATATCAAGGTAATATAAAAATCAAGTAATGAATTACAATAAAATATCCAGTTTCTTACGATATATCATAAATACCACTCCCCCAAGTACTATTAGTAGCCTAGATTCAATACTAACTAATTCTATGGATTCTTCATAGGTTCATAATTTAAAATTTGGGAGGGAAAATTGCAATTACTTCTAATTTTCCAGCATAGCCAATACATAAACTTTGTTTAAAAAATATTAGAACACAAAAAAAAAAAAAAATCATACAAAATAAGCTTGCAGAAAGTATTTCAAATTATCAATCAATTTATGTACAACTTGTTATAACAATGAAAAAACAAAATGGTAGATTTTGGTCAAACAAATCTGTCCATTTATCACACAACATTTACATTTCAATAGAATAGTATGCAGTTAATGACAACAGAAATTGAAACTAAAAAGAAAAAAAAAAAGGCATTTCACAAGATCAGAAAGAAACGAAATGTTTTATTCATCATTTAGGCAGTTGTTTCTAATATACAATTTATAAATTTATTTTCTATTTCAAAAGATGTTTGACCAGAATTTCCAGTAATATATGTCGTTGTCATTCTCTGCATAGAGATGATGTAAACACCACCAATATATGCACAATGGGTTTGTTTCCAGCTTAATTCTTTTTTTTTAACACTCATGAAATGCAGCAATGGTCCAATATTTAATTGATATCGAGAACTTTCAATGTAAATCCAAACTGACACCCACACATGCATACATAAAAAAAATCAGTTATGCCACAAAACAAGCATTGAAACCCAGCAGTAATAATAATAATAATAATAATAATAATAATAATAATAAAAAGATTTTTAATATAATCTAGTAAAAGGGTAGAATCTGTTAATAAAAACATCAACCAAACAAAAATGATAAAAATACTAATTTATTTTGTTCCCATCAAAAGCCCAAATTTCATTTTTTAAATAACAAATATCAGTAGCAATGTCTCAAAGAAAATATAGTTTTTGCCCATATGGAATATGTATTTAATACCAATAATAAAAAGAGAAGGGATAAAGATATATTTCCTATTTTTAAAAAAAATTCCTAATTCAAAAAGGTAAAAACCTAAATTTATTATTGTAAAGAATGTACAAGTTTAAAATAACTAAGTCTAAAACTTACAAAAAATATATCAAGTTAAAAATGAAAAGTAAAAAGATAAAAAAAAAAAAAAAAAAAAAAAAAAGGGTTTCTATAAAAAAATA
This sequence comes from Sepioteuthis lessoniana, assembly GCA_963585895.1. Classification (NCBI taxonomy): domain Eukaryota; kingdom Metazoa; phylum Mollusca; class Cephalopoda; order Myopsida; family Loliginidae; genus Sepioteuthis; species Sepioteuthis lessoniana. Next base: position 79,191,129 of record OY757913.1, on the reverse strand, counting down.
ATTTTAAATCAACAATCTTCACTCATCTTTATCTGAAATAAACTCTTGAGGAAAATGTATACTTTTAATTATATATGTAGGTATCGAATGTGAGAAAGAAAAAAAATGAAAATAAAATATAAATCAACAACAATGAGTACATAAAATTAACACAAGGACTTCACAGATTCAAAAATAAATTTAAATATTCTTACAAGAAATCTACAAGAGATATCAAATTTTATGATGATAACAACAATAAAAATGTGTAAGTAACCTCAGACTTCATTAATCCACTTATATTTCATGAACACAGTAACTATGGAATATCTAATATACACTCACAGACAACAATTATTAGAGATTATCTAAAAATTAAAAATGTTTTCTTTTGAAGTTTATACTTAACAGTGACTCACCGGGTATAAAAAAAAAAAAAATAAATAAATAAAAACCCTAAGAAATCAATTACTGATATTCCTGTCACCTACAATTTGACAACTTATAAATTTCACTCATTTTTGAGGCAATAACTGAAAATCTTAAAATATTCTAAGTTTGAATTTATAAAAGTTTTTAAACAAATTCTTCAAATAAAATAAGAAAATTTTAGGATGACCAGAAATATTTGAACAATAATTTAAATAATCTAAATCTTGTCTGATAGACAAGGTGAATCAATTCGGCTTTACCAATAAAATAAAATAAAAATGAAGCAAAATAGTAAAATCCAATTTTATACATCAAGATTTAATTATGTCACCATAATAAAAGACAGTTTTAATGAAACATCTTGGACATTTTTTATACATCCAATCATGACTACAAAAGATTTTTTTTAAAATTCAAATGCAATAAAGAAAAATATTGAATACTGTTAAAAATGCAAAACTTTTAGTAGTTATGCATTCTATTAGCAAAATATTTTTCATTTGTGAAAAGGAAAATTAAGAAGTATATGTGTGTACAGGTTTTCATACAAGAAAATTCTTTCATTAAATGAATTAAAAAAAAAACAAAAAAAAACATTAAAAAACAAATAAATAAATAATAATAATAATAATAATAATAATAATAAGGTTTTCAATATATAAAATAGCTCAAATTTGATCCCTGAAATTTCTATAAATATATATTTGACACATAGGATTTTGTTGTTCTGAATTATTTTTAATGAACAATACTAAAAAATTGCAGTATGCATTTTCAATAATCATTAGAGCATTATATTCTCAAATTGTTATAAAAAGAAAAAATATGTAAAATAGTAAGGGCAAAAAATGTTCAACTGAGTGTTTTACTGGAATTTTTATTTATAAAAGGTAAATGATTTATAATGTTTATTTAGTATGATAAAATAATAAAAGAAGAAATGTATATTATATATTAAATCCTGAAATTTCAAAAGCTCCACTATTGCCAAAAGATTTTTAAAAGCTAATAAAATACCAATTTTCAATTCATGTAAGTTAGGTAGTATAGAAAGAACTCTCATACTAATTCTATTAAGATTAGTCAAATAGCATACAAAGTTCATTGATTTTTGTAAAAACTTATGCATTAACTAGTATTCTTAAATAATTAACTTTAATAATCTATTCAATGATTAAAACCTATTCAAATGCATTTTAAAGTAACACATGTCAATTTCAAATTAGAGCATTCAAGTCAGGGGCAATTTCCTTTGTTAAAAATCTTTAAAAATTTCATTTGCAAAATTCACTGGCATTTAACAGAAGTTTAAATTGAAACAACAATAGAAATCAAAATTAGAAAAAAAAAAGAAAAAAGAAAGCAGAATTCCTATTTTTAATCTGGAATGAAAATCTTGTACCATGTTATAAACTGATAGAGAGATTAGTGCATTATTTTTCTTAAGTGAAATAATAAATGGCAGTAACCAACTAATCAGAAAACAGACCAAGTATTTGTGGGGAAAAGTTGCTACTAGCAGAGATTAACATAAGTTTGACATAAAAAATATAAGATTTTATAATCGAACCAAGCTTAAATTTGTTAACAGATTTTAGTTTTACAGCAAAAAATTTTTTACTGGTAAAAGTTTTCAAAAAGAAAAGACAATCCCAAAGCATGCTTGGTACAATGGAAAATTGGGAAGAATTGTTTAAAATAGTTATAAATCATGACAAAGAAAATGATGACAAATGTAGTAATCATGTTGGTGGTAATAGTATTACTAGTAGTGCTATAATTATAAAATATAAAGGATATGAATGAATGCAATATCACACATGTCACTTTGAAAAAAAAAAAGAACCTCATAAATTGATGATGCAGCACTAAATAACATCATCCAAAAATATAACTGTTACCTAAAGTCCTAAGTGAGATAGAGAAAGTGATAACTATTGATGCTGATCATAACAGCAAAAATATTGGTGTTCAAAGATATATTATTATATATAAATCCAGTATTATTTTTCATCATTTTCATTATTATCAAAGAGTTTTTGGTAAATATGAATTAGCAGGAACAGCTTTAATGAATTAGTTTTTCAAGTATGAGTTTAGGTTTTATTATAGCAAAAAAAAAAAAAGTGTTGTGCATTAGGCATGTTAATAATTGAATATATTAGATTTATAAGTTTTATAAATTTCATAGTCAAAAAGTAGATTTAGTATTTAAAAAAAAAAAAAAAAAAATTAGATTCATCGTATAAAATAGGTTTGTAAAGTCTACTATAACTTCTACTACATATAACCTTAAAAAATGATAACCTGTCTTTAAAAGCACCTTTTAGCCACCTGTATTGCATAATCAATAATACCAATGTATTTATATTTATCCTAGACTAATATTTTTTGTGTCTTTTTTTTTTTTTTTAAATAAAATTTAAATAAATTATAACTTCCAAGAGACAGAAAGATGAATTCAGTAATCAGTTTTTAAAAAATTGCAAATCTAATTTCATAGCCAATTATTTTTTTCAATGTAAGGCCAGAATATTTCTAGCCTTACATATGTAGTATCCTTTGAGATGCATATCATCATAAAGTTTTTAGTTTCTCAAAACAAATACAATTTACAGTATTAATCACTGATTATTGCAAAAGATTTTGTTTTTAAAAATTAAGTTACTTGTTAACATAAATCTTAAAAGGTTAAAAACATGGACATAAATAAATAACACTAAATAAATTGTGGTTAGAATATAAAGTTAAATTCATAATTTCAGAAAACCTGAAACTATTCTTTCAGAATAAAAGTAACAAATTTGAAGTTAAAATTTCAAAATAAAAACATAAAATACATCTAAAAATATTATAACAAAATGTGTGAAATTGTTAGCAAAAATAACTGCTCACATGAGGATGATATGAAGATAGAAGTGAAAGCAAGTCTTTAGTATTACAGTTGCATTTAATGAGAATATTGAAAACAGTTTAGAAAAATCTAAAAAGCTAATTCTTCCAAGTTAAATTTATTTGTCTCATATTAGGATTGATGAATGATAATAAGAATCTATTCAGCTGAATATAATTTTTGATGGTTTGTAAGTATGAAAAAAGTGAATCAAGTTACATTGGGTGTAAAAGGAAAGATCCACTTTATGGATGGATTCTTCAAAAGCAAGTAAAAAGAAATACAGCAGATACACAAAATGTGTACAGCCAGATGAAATAGTTGATACATTTGAAAAAGGGGACAGCCATGTGATATGAATAAGCAATTGTGGTAATGAGAATCACAATCATACAAAAATGGATATGAACAAAGTCTTATGAAAAGATGGGAATCCTCAAGATGTAATTGATATGAAAAACAAAATGAATAAAAATATGAAGATCCTAAAATATACATGAAATAGAAAAATGCATGCAAATGAGCAATAATCAACTGATTAGTAACAAAAATAAGTGCATAGATAGTATCTTTTTTTTTTTTTCAGATGACAAATAGATTCACAAACTGGAATAATTATACCCTTGCTAGTAAATAGTGAATGGAGGGGAAAAAATATAAAGAAGCAAAAAAAAAAAAAAGGAAAAAACTTTCATAACGAACTTGAATTGAAAAATTATATATATATATATATATATATATATATATATATATATATATATATATATATATAAACACACACATACATACACATTAGTTTTTATATGTATTTAATAGCATGGATACTTATCTGCAACCACTGGTTTCATGTTGTCTTTATATGACAATCATCAGGCATAAAAAACCTGGGTTTTTATATATATATATATATATATATATATATATATATATATATTACACACACACGTATCTATACATACATGTCTACATATACATATATGTCCACATGTACATGTCTACATATAGTACACACACACACACACAAATATATATATATATATGTGTGTGTGTGTGTGTAGTCTTTCATTTAAGCATGTTTGATTAAATAAAATTATATAGACAAAATGTGTCATTATTAAGATTCTTTCAAGTTTCCTGATAAATGTCTTGTTTTAGGTTAGAATTGGTAGATGAATTTACCGAAATTGTCCTGAGCACTTTCAGACCTTTCGTAGGCCCTCATCGTGGAGTATGTGTAAAAAGTTTTTTTTTTTTTTCCTCGGTGTCCTAATAGACACAAGCAATATTAATGGATTTACCACCTCCACATATAATAAATCTACCAACATTAATCCCTGCACCCTCAATTTCCATTATAAAAGAACCATCATAAAAACACTTATTTCCAGAGCTAAACTACTATCTTCCTCTTGAATTATCTTCCTCAATGAGCTTAAAAATATACAAAAAACACTTAATAATGGGTTTCCCCAACTACATTGTTGATACAAATAAATAAACATTTCATAACTAAAACTAAACAACATAACATAGACAATACCCTAAACCATCAACAAACCTTTGCTTCAAAAACCAATTTCATAAAAATAAGACATATGAACATATATTAAAAAACCTTGTTCCCAAAAAATGTTCCTACTGATTCTACCAAAAAAAAAAAAAAAATAAAAAAAAAAATAAGACTTCTAATTTACAACAACAAATTTAAAACTTTCAACCTAATTATTTCCTATAACTCTTCCCTATCCACTGAACTTCTTGATAGGACAAACGTTGTATATATGTTCAAATGTCCCTTGGGAAACTGTGTCTCCAATGAAAATAATACATACTTTGGTCTTACCACTATGACTCTTTCAAGACATCCTACTATGCACTTTAATGATTCTTGCTCCATAGCCTTACATCTTAAAACACACTATTCCCAAATCCAAATTTTGGAAAATTCTAGTTGAAAACACCACTAAAATAGCCCATGAAATAAATAAGCTAAAACTACAAGTCCTAGAAGCACTATATATCAAAACAAAAACCTAGAATAGAATTAACTTTGAAAATAGCGACAATGTTTTGAAATACTTTTTGACCTTTTTTTTAATATTCTATTTTTCTTGATAATATTCTCTTTCCATTGATAACATTCCTTTTTAAATTCATTCGATGTTATTAGCATCTCAGTTTTATCAAACTTTGTGTTTACATAATTTTGTCATGTCACAAAAACAAAAAAAAAGAAATAAAAACAATCTTTACACATATAAACACTTGATCCAAAAGCAATCGGGACAATTTTGGTAAAAATTCATCCTAAAACCAAGACACTTGTCAGGATACTTGAAAGGATCTAAATAAAATTATATAGACAAAATGAGTCTATCATTTAATCAAACATGCTTAAATATATACACATACATGTGTGTGTGTATATATATATACATATACACACACACACACACACACACACACACACACACACACAAATACATACATACATATACATACACAAATACATACATTTTATATATATATATATATATATATATATATATACATACACACACACACATTTGTATATATAAAAAGTTGGCAACCTTAGTCAAGGGTGACCAAAAGGCTCTCTTTTCAATAGCTACTACACCGAGGTGTAGGGGAGGGTGCAACTCCATTCCTTGGATTGCTTCACTTATGTTAAGCAAGATAGCATCAAGTACCATTTTTTGAGTCTTTCATATGACTTAATCTGGGATTGAACCCCGGTCTCCCGTACCATTGGCAAACACTCTACTTATTAGGCCAATGGCCCGGTTTAACTTGTCCTGGTTTATATATATATATATATATATATATATATATATATATGTAAAGTTGGTAACCATAGTGGGTGACTCAAAGGGTCTCTTTTCAATAGCTACTACACTGAAGTATGGAGGTACCGTGGTGTAATGGTTATCCTCGAAGGATATGGACACGGCAACACGAGTTCAAATCCTGGACCTGACTGATTGCATTTCACATAGCACTAATACCCTTGGGAAAGGTATGAATCCAAATATTCTCCCTCCAGCTATGGGTAAATAGTAGGGCAGACTAGGTTCTTCAGCCTTGGTGAGGCAACTAGTCTAGGAGAAGGCAAACTCTGAATTCAAACCTGTTAAACTCCGCTTAAAAATGGACCTTGTGTCATATCCTGCCCAAGTGGAGGGGTTGGTAAATATGACTACACTGAAGTATAGGGGAGGGTGCTACTCCTTTCCCTGGATTGATCCACTCACCCTTGATACCTTGTAATGCTGAGTGTTAAACAAAGTGGCATCAAGAACCCTTGAGTATTTGGTATGACTAAACCTGGGATTGAACCCTCGTCTCCTGGGATACATGTGTGTATGTGTATATATATATATATATACACACACACATATACACACACACACACATACGTACATATACACAAATACATGTATACACACACACACACATATATATATATATATATATATATATATACACACACACATCCATACACATATATAAGGAATGTACAAAGCATAAGAGCTAACAATTCTAATCTTCCCAATTTGATTACAATTATTATTATGCAAATAATAAAAAAAATAAATGCATTTGTTCCATTCAGTTCAAATAGAATTTTAAAAAAATAAAAGATAAAAAGTCAGTATATAACTAAATCATAATTTTAATGCACACAAACTTGAGCAAAACATTTACAACTGATTAAATTGATATAAAATGAACTGGTTTTAAGCTAATAAGTTAGAATATCAATTCAGAATTCAGTATATGTAACTTTAATGTAACTGTCATATTTTTGTTGTTGTTGTTGTTTTTAAAATTAAAGTGTCATCATATAATTCTGGGTACAGTTTAAAAAAAAATCTTTTTTAAATTTCAAATGGTTTAATCAATTCCTTGGTTATGAACAGATATTTTTCACCAAAATTCCAATTTTGAGAATACAAACAGACTTTAAAACAGTAATATCTTAAAGAATTTTTTTAACATACTTATTTAAGTATAAATACGTATTACAGAACAGATTACTAACAGTATTATGATTGTCATGGAAAATTATTTGACAACTGCCAAACTTAAACAGTAAAAAGAGTGTCTCGCTTTTTAAATGTAAAAAAATCTAAGCTTAAAAGCCAGACATAATTAATTTCAATTGTTATTTTTCTTTAGTACAATACTAACTGAACTTCTTATTAATTCTTTATATCGTGAAAATATTTGATATAAGAAGTGCAATTAAGACTTAATATGATTAATAAAAAACAAAAAAAAACTAAACTATTTTCAACAAAAAGATCATAACCAAGGAACTGAAACAAAATAAAAGTATTTTCATGTAATATATATTCTAATTGTCTAAAATATATACTTTATAGAGAAAAATATACAAATTTCAAACAGGAATATTTCTAAATAGCTTTTTTGATAAGGTGTGTGTGTGTGTGTGTGTGTGTGTGTGTGTGTGTAAACAAGTATAAATGAAATATTTTTCATACAGGTTTTACAATTTGAAAGACATGGCTATAAAAGGTTACAGTTGTTTCACATCGCACACCCAACACCCTTTGCAAAGTAACAAAAATTTCAAAGAGTAGAAAGAAAATAATCCGTCCAAAAGTTTAATCCATAACTTCACAACAACAACACACAATGAATATTAAACTTTACCAATATGAAATTGTATCTTCAATTCAACTGATACGCCCAACAATGGGTTAAATAGTACCACAACTGTTTTTCTACAAGGGTGGCTTTAGCATTAAATAACCCATGAAGGTTCATATACCATTAAAGAAACCAAATCAAATAATATGTAATTATCATACCAGAATACATTTTTTTCAGATGAAAAAAGTATGTTGACCATAAAAAGATAATTTTACTAAATAATATATCAATCTAAAGAACTATTGTAGTTCAATTATTTCATGTAGCTAAATGCTATCATTGTTTTATTTGATTAAAATTAAAATTCTATAATAAATCATAAATTTATCAATATATTATGCTTACAAAGAAATAAAAGATTTATAAGCTCAATTACAAATTATTTCTTATTAGGTTGCTAGTTAGTGTCACTTCCAGTTTGTTTTTTGTATGAAGAATCTTTTTTTAAAAATCAGCAGATTAAACAAAAAATAGTATAAAAAATAAAAAGTGAAAATAATCTATTGTCATTTTTATCAAGAGAAATCTTTTCATTAGAAATATTTTCTACAAATTAAAAATAAAGAACTCCTCTGCCACACACAAATGGCTAAGATGAAGGATTTTTCTGCTTATAATGAATAGAACTAAGGGAGCAATGGAATAAGAAAATCCTTGTTGATTGTAGAAAATATGAAAGTACGAAATAGCTAAATTTCTTTCAACACCAAGAATATGCAAACAGATGTTATTTGTGAGGGGCTGCAACAGAAAGACATTTTTGGTCCAAAATGGCAGTTATAAAAAAGAGAGAGAGAGACAGTGAGAGAGAAGAGGAAAGAGCTAAAATGGCAGTGAGAAGGTTAGTACCAGAGAGAGAGAGGCACATACTGTCACCCCTAGGGGACAACTGCATGTTACAACCTCACTTTACTAGTGGTCGGCTTTTTTCATCCTCCACACACATTGTGGCCTTGTACCGTTTCACTTCCTCTGTGTACTTTGAGGAGGCGTTCATCGAACTGTTGTCAGCTGTATCCTGAAAAACATTGAACTTGAATGTAAGTATTAGAACAGGTTCTCTACACACAGACACATGGTGTCCCCCTACATTCAAACAGCTTCTTTCCTCCCATTATTTGCTTGAAGCCAACAGCAACAATTGGAGGTTCAACAACATTATTTACTTGGAATACAAAAAACATTGATTTTTTTCTGTGTGGGAATAGGGTAGGAGAATATTCTAGAATAATAAACTAATATTCAGAAAGTTTTAAATATTTTTTTAAACAATTTATATGTAACAGGAATAATTGAATGATTTCAAAACTAGTTTCTAAGAAAAAGCAGAAAATTTTTGAAAAACAAATTAAATTACTGTATCATAGTGTTTAAGCATTTTTTTCAATAAAATTCTGAATATAAAATACTATGAAGAGAATCTACACCAAACAGTGAATATCAAAATGTTCCTAACAATATACAGCTTAGAAGATATTTTGATAAAATAAAGAACAAAACCCACCATAGCAATTAAGTATTATTTCATTTAATTTTTTTAGATTCTATGTTACTTAAAACTGAAATGTCCTACTTGAAATAGTTTCATCTAAATGTTTTTGTGCCAAAATAGTTAACACATACACATAGAATTTTTTTTAAATTAACACTTTAAATGCTGTAAAACTTAAGTTAAATCTTGAAACAGGTTGTATACCTCAGTGTATTCTAAGCAAAACTATACATGGTTATTGTGCAAATAAAAACATTGAACAGAAACAAAGAAAGAAATTTTCAACCTTAGTACCAGTTGCTTTTCATTTTTATTGCTTAAAAATAATGGAACATTTCTTCCTCCTCCTCCTTACCTACCTTACTTGTACATCTGCTGTCATTTATTAATTTCTGAAGGTTGAAACCTTCAGAAGTTAATAAATGACAGCAGATGTACAAGTTTTTACATCAGTATCAAAAAAACAAAAAACTAATCACGAGAATTTATGTTTGCTATGCAATTCTAGAATTCATAAATACATAGAGTTTGAAAATTTTAACTTTAATTTAAAATAGATAACCAAATAAAAGGAGGAGGTTTCACCTCATCAATAGGACAAAAGTGTAAATTATAACAATTTAACCACTGAATCTTAAAATTGCACAACTTGAAATATCTTGTAAAATACTACATAAATGATTAAATAGAATTAATTAATTTTTCATATTCTAAAATAGAAAATATTTTACTATTTAAGATGACTGATTAGGAGAAAAATTCAAGTGAAGTTTGTCACAAAAATGATTATTTTAAAGGTAATTTTTCCAAGTTTTTGTATATTATGAATTCAGCTATAAATAGATCTTCATCTAAAAAGGTTTTCTAAGTATGAAAAATAAATAAATTTATGTCTGAAAAAATTTTCTAAATACAAAGTAAATTTTTCAGAAGAATTGAAAAATTTTGCAAAGTACATATGAAATACAATCTTAATATCTAACTACTTATCCTCATACGTCAGATAGGAACTGAACTGATGAAATATTTAATGTAAATATAGAGATCTTCATTAAGTAATCAAACATTATGGGAAAGTTCTGAAATAAACAGTAAAAACTTACTGATAATATGTTACAAACTAGTTGTCCTACACCAGAGACAAAAAAAAAAAAAAAAATCAATTATATTACTATAATTGAAAAATATATTCAAAGACTAACATGTTAAAACTTTTTAATAATAGAAAGGACTTGAAAAAATATCAATTTAAATATGCATAGATTCATTAGTAACCATAATGCACAAGCAAGAATATATAAATTATTTCAATAATCAGCTTTAGTAATGATAAGAAAATAATTCTAAAATGGCTTATAATTTTCTTTTTTTTTTTTTTCACGTCAATAACTTAAAAATCTTTTATTTAGTATACCACTAGATTTCTTCAGATAAAATCTTTAAATTTGATTAATGATACAACAACATTATATACACCATATTAAATGTTAAACATGTTTGTTTGTATTTAGAAAGGTACATATTTTACACTTTTCATCAGTAGTTTTATATTAAAACTAGAATGACTCAGTGACTTGTTATTTACTAAGATTTACTTAATCTGTCACATAGATCTCAGATAGCAGAACAGACATTGCTACTTCTGTAGAACTGGTGCTTTCAGCATATTTACTTCGTCTGGCACACAGCTTGCTTACTTTACCTGCTGTTACTAAGTGGTCACTCACTTAAGTACTGAATAGGCTGATTGTTTCAGTGAACTTGCTGGAAAACAGCGCTTTAACCACAAAGTCAACCTGTTTGGTTATCTTTTACAAAAAAAAAGAATTTGAATTCCAATCACACTATGATGTTGACTTTACGACTAATACCTTTAAGAAAGGTTATGCACTGCCTTATCTCCCTGCCTAGTTATGGGGCTATGGGATAAATAGTACCACTATTGTTCTTCTACAAGGTTGGCTTTGACATTAAATAACTCATAAAGGTTGATATGCCATTAAACAAATAAACCAAACCCTCTTTTATAATCATATACTTGTTTATAAAAAAAAAAGTACCATTGAATATGATCTGTTATCAAACACAAGAAATATTTTTACACAAGTAAATTCTTGGCCATTTGTTATAATTCTAGTTCATTTTCATTAAATAATCAACAATAAGGAATATAGTTAAAAAACAAGTTTTAAAAAAATAAGCTGGTTGCAAGTAATTTGCTTCCTTTAATACAATGAAAATTAATAAAAAAATAAATAAAATATTGAAGGGAAAAATATTCCTAAAGAACCTTCCAGTTGTTGAAAATTTGAATCAAAATTACTTCAGATTTGTTTTATTAGTGATAATTTTCTCAATAAAATAGTCTTAATCAAACTCTAGACAGCAGATATTTGCCCATCAAACAATGAATAAGCAGTACCCCCATCAACACCAAAAATAATTTTTTTTAAAATTTCAAATGAGAGCAACTGGTACAAACAATGGAGAAAGACAAATAAATAATAGTAAAAGGATAACAAGGATCCGGCATGCTGTACTTACGGAATTGTCGGTTCTCAATTTCTTGACTATTCCAGTTTTGAGGGATCGCCGAGAGTCACTACGCCTTTTCCCTACCTGGGAAAAGAACACTAAATGGGTGAGAAAAATGAATTGGTGGGTCATTAGCTCTGCAACTGGATGTACAATTTAGAAGTTAGCATCATTATAAAGAAAATTATTGAAAGTTTCACCTAGTTGTTTTAACATTTTTAAATAAAAATCTAGAAAAAAAAACATTTAGAATATTTTCATTTCCTACCTTCAAAATTTTGGAGATCATAGAGAAACAGGTAAACAATACAATAGAACACTGATCATTAAAGTTAAGCTGCATTGAGCTTGTTCAGTATTTAGTTGAGTGACCACTTAACAGCAGGTAGTTTAAATCTGAGTATACCACTCTAAGCAAAACTTATTAACAATATAAAGACTTTTTTCTTTCCCATGATAAATGGCAGATCAAGTTTAAATTTCAAAAGATTAAGAAAACAAGAAAAAAACTCTTTAGTCTTTAATATTGTTACATTAGCCTTTCCATCAGTCATTTTCAGCTAAAATCAAGTAAGCAGTCTTTACTTGTTAGTTTTTAGAATGAACATAAAGAAATAGGCTTATCAAAAAAAAAAAATTACATTAATGGTTCATCCATCCCCAAAAAAATAAAAAATAAAAACATGCAAGCTAATAATTGATTAGGAACACTGAGTGTTTTTACGGTGAATTGACAATATAATTATTTCAGAAAGTGTGAAACTGAGAAAATAATTGCATGAAATGATCACAATTTTATTCATTAATAAGTACAAAATTTAAAAAATAAAAGAAATAACTATCTGATATAATAAATAAATTATTTTCTGATTTTGTCTTATAACAAACAAGTGCAGTTTTTTGCTCACTATTTCAAACTAACCCAAAAAGTAAAAAGTGTAGAGAATAGTTCCCATACATTAAAATCTTCATTAATTTTACTTAAAGTTACTTAAAAAGTTACAATTGTAATACTTACATCCAACATCCAAATAAGAGTAAGTTTCAATCATTTACTTCAATTTTTTTTTTTTTTTACTTAACAGTTAAGTCCTAAAATTATGTCTTCAACTAGATACAATTTGGCTATCAATTTCTTTAATCTTTCCTTCCCTCAGCTACTAAAAAAGGGTCACTTGCAAATCATGGCCAATAGCCAATTGGTAATTTTTGGACATAACTGAAACTATTCTATCAAAAAATGAAGCAAATGACTGAAAATCTGTCTTACTTGGATTGTAGATGACTTGTATATACTTTTTGGTAAATTTGAAAATAAAATTTGTATACATTTTAAGGGGGTACTATTCTGTATAAACAACAAAAAAGTGTAAATAAGTTAGAAGCTAAAAGGTAATTGAGAAATAAATCAGAAAATGAGGATTGAATAAGGAAAGGGTTAATATTTATTTATTGGACTAATAAAGTTTTTGAGAAAAACCAAACCAAAAAACAGCATTGGTGGTTAATCAAAACTATCTGAGCAGCTAGAGTCTTTGACTGGAGACATGTACTGGCCTAAATTACTATTAACTTTATTGGGAGATGTTTTAACAACTTTTTAGTGATATCTATAATTATCTAATTAGCAACTATTGGGAATCAATTATCATTTCTTATTGGTCATGTAGTAGAGAAAATGTGCCTGAACAAAATCAATCAAAAAGTGATTTTTAACTTTGACAAGAAAACTTATTAACAAAGAATATTTCAGAAGGAAAAAAAGAGAAAAACAATTTTGACAATACTTGAAAATCTTATTCCACTATTTTTTCTTATATCTATATACTTAACTTTTACACACACATCATTTGCCTTTATTTTACAGAAAATAAAGAAAGTATATATTTTATCTTCTAAAATTTTAAGACAAGTTCATACTCTTTAGTGCTAATTCTATAAGAAAACCAAACAAGAATTCTTGAAAAATATTTTACAATAATTCCATGTTGAAATGATTAATTTCAGAAACTAACAAAGACAAAAAAAATTTTGCAAGCATTTTAATGTAACAAAAGTAAATATCATATAACAAAAAAAAAACACTGAACTAGAGGGATTTTTTAATTAACCAGTCAAAAGTATTTTACCACCCAGAAAATTTTTTATTCCTCATTCTAAAAGTGTTATTTTTAATGAAACCAGTTAAGCACCACAATGGTTTTATTTATCATACTAAATACAAGTCTTTCTTAGCCACATTAAATGCAAATTAAACCAAAACAACTTCTTAAACTTTTGATCTAGCAACTATCACTACTTCAGATTCTCTGCTTCCAAAGACTGGAAGTAGACAAAAAATAGTTCTGCCCAGCTTTCCTGCAAAAGTTGCCAAAGGTAAACCACACTTGTGGATTGTTTAACTTTGATTTTTTGGTTAAGTTCATCCCACATCTGTTCAATGGGATTTAAGTCTACTAATTGTGTTGGCCAATATATCAGTTGAAGGATGTGCTGTTCCTCTTTGTTTTTAATGTACCTCTGTCAGAGTTTACTAGTATGCTTTAGTTCATTATCTTGCATGAATACAAATCCTTGACCCACAAGCTGCATTCCAAATGGCATCATGTGATGCTGCAGTATGCTGTGATAACCAATTTAATTCAATTTGCTTTTCACCTGGTGTAAATACCTGACTTTTGCAAAAGCTGCCCCCCACCACCACCATAACAGAGCCTCCTCAATGCTTTACAGTTAGTGTGATACATTGTGGTGCTTAACTTGTTTCATTAAAAATAACACTTTTAGGATAAGAAATAAACATTTTTGAGAGTGGCCAAATACTTTTGACTGGTAGTATATTTCTTTCAAGAATTCTTCATACTCTAGGTAATAAAAAGTTGTATTTGTTATGTTTTGACCTTTTGACCCAGCCAAAAATGCCATTCAAGATGGTGCACCGGAAGGAAGTGACACATCCCGGTCGCTGGAAATCGGAAGAGGTTGCGTAGGCATTACTGCGTGGGAGTTTGAAGGTAATATAAGGCCGACGAATTGAGGACAGTGGGAGATAGGCGAGAAGGAGGGCAAGCAGTACAGTGGAAGACAGAAGTAGACGCGATGTAGTAGGGAAAGCCAGCACACAGAAGAGTTTACTCCAGGGTCCGGTTGAGCAACCATGGAGAACGAGAAAGACACAACGCTGACGGCCATAACTTCGGAGTCAAAATATTTCAGTAATGTTCGGTCCCCAGCTACCTCTCACATGCAAACTTTGAGTAACCCTTTTCGAAACCTTACAAATAAAGTGAGAGGTAAAATATTTTATAAAGAAGTCTTCCTGCGTCTTCTTTCCTGCGTGCGTCGTTTATTCCTGTGTCTTTATCATCGGGCGTCTTAATTATTATTGCATCGGTATGTATCCAGCATATATATGTATATTTCTGCATGAATCAGCAGATGACTATATAACAGTATTATCAAATATTCCCTCTTCTCTGGGATAACTCTTTCAAGTAACACAGCCTGCTACATAAAAATAAGTAACATTTCATTATCTTTGAAGATACTAATTTCTAGGTTTACTAAGGTAGCTGGAGTAAAAAAAGAATTATTCATCATGAAATTCCAACATGTCCGACATGAACTCATCTGAGAACAAAGTTTCTTTGAAACTTTTTAATATTTTGTGGGGATGCAATAATAATCTAAATTACTTAATTTGTTTAATAACAGATTTATTCATAGAATTTGTTCTTTTGTTCCAGGCAAAAACAGCTGTTCTCATTGTTTTTCAGAAACTTAACACTGAAAATTTATTCAAGTGTCTTCTATTGTAATACTTTTGCAGTATATTTTTAAAGACTTTAGTTAAATATTGACTCAATTTATTTTGTAAAAATTACACATTAGAAAAGTTACTTAAATAAAAAGCACAAATCATGCATGAAAAATAAAATTTTATCATAAAAATCTGTCATTAACAAGACAAATATTAAAGAAAAATATAAGATAAGATTAACTTTGTGATAATTCTTTACAAGCAGCTGTTTTCATAAATTTGACAATATAAGAATTGAATGTAATTAATATCTTTCAATATCTTCTATGATAATCCAGTATAAGTCTGAAAAGGGAAAGCTATACAACTTTGAATAAACTAGAACTTTCAGATCAATAATAATTGAATCATTGTAATATGTATAGTTGTTAATTAACTAATAATTGGATATCACTAACAAATCACTTGTTAAAAATTTTCTCAATAACATTAGTAATTTAGGTCACTACATGTCAATGTCTTCAGCTATATAGTGGCCAGGTCTGTACTGGGGAGAACCTTGTCGTCAATCTTTTATTTATTAGAAATAAGATTTGTACACAATGTAATAACTTCAAACAAAGAATAGAATTAAAAACAATTTCCTAACTTTCCTTTTTTCTGTTCCTAGAGTCAATGAGTATTAATAATTTTTTTAAAAATACAAATAGAGCTTCAAGAAAGGAAGGAAGAGAAAAAAGAAAAGAGGGAAAGGAAAAAGAAGAAAAGAAAAGAGAAAAAAGAAATAAAGTAAAACGGAGAAGAGGAAAGGAAAGAAAAAGAAAACAAACACACCATATGTAAATAAATAAATAGGGATAAATCATATTAACATTAATTGACTTCTTTGGCAAATTTTTTTGCTTTTATCATCTTTCAATCCGTTATATCTCCTACAAGTTCCATACGTTTAAACAGAGCTTGAGTAATAATAAGCAAAGAAAAAGACAGAAACTAACCAGAAATATTCTTTCTTTAAATTTTTGCCAGCATGATAACAATTTTCCCTCAAATCAAAACAATATAATTCCTTAGTTTTTTTTTTGTCTTTTTGTTTTGTTTTAAATCTTAAAGAAAGGCAATAATAAACATAAATTATTTTTTAAGTTTACCACTCAAATAACAATGAAAATCACCTTTTCCTCCAGTACATCCAGGTTAAAAGCACTGTAAGAGTAACCTGAAGCCAAACTTTTTCAGATAATTTTTCCAAAGAAAGTATCATAGGGGACTGAAATAAATTTAGTAAAATAGTCAAAGCCACCAAGTTTATCAAATATAGGCATTTTTACCAGGTGAAAAATATGTGTAAGAGTAATCCAAAGCCAAATGTTTTTTAAACCTTTTTGTAGCAGAAAAATTTCGTATTTTTGTTTGGTGCATAATCTAATTCGACCGTTAGGGTAGACGCATAATTTCACCCAATCTGGATGACTTATCCTATTCATCCCGCACCACTTTTCTGGCAGCACAAATTGGGGAAACCGTTAAACACCCTCTTTGGCTGAATGACTTCGTTCAGTGCAGACGTCTCAGTCTGCTCTTCAATAGCAGCAGCATGGACACAATGAGGGAAGCAGTCTAATTTATGAATCCCTTGCATCTATTTCCCTTAGACCAAGGGTTCCCATATCTCCGGAGTGGAAATAGCAGCGTGGGTCGTTGGACATACAAGGGAGATATGTTCGCCATAGTGTAGCAAAAGTCATGTTTGCTGTTTGAGTAGAGAAACATTGAAGTCACTTTGAGTTTGTGGTCCTGGTTGTTTCGGGGAGAAGAGTGAATGTCTCCAGAAAATGTTGCCCAGAGGTGAAGTAGTCGCAAGGTGTCGGAGCAGGATTCTGCATCGCAGTCAACATAGCCAATTTTGGGGGTGACATAAAGTTGTTCCTGTGTGTGGTATACTGAATTCATATTCAACTGGGAACCCTTGGTCTAAGAGAAATAGACACAAGGGATCCATAAATTAGACTGCTTCCCACATTGTGTCCATGCAGCTGCTATTGAAGAGCAGACAGGGAGACGTCTGCACTGAACGAAGTTGTTCAGCCAAAGAGGGTGTTTGATGGCTTCCCTAATTTGTGCTGCCTAGAAAAGTGGTTCGGGTTGAATAGGATAAGTCATCCTGATTGGGTGAAATTATGCGTCGACCCTAAGGGTCAAATTAAATTATGCGCCAAACAAAAATATGAAATTCCTTCTGCTACAACCTCATAGGGGACCAAGATAAATTTAGGTAAACAAGCCAAAACTGCTGTTTACCAAATATGGTCATTTTTTGGTAAGCATATGTATACACTATTTCAAATATTATTCCTTTTCCAGTATTTTCAATTGCATCACAAAGCAATGGTGATTGGCAGTAAGTAGGTCAATAATGTTTTTTCTTTATTAGTGTCAAAGTTTTTTTTTAAATATCAATGGTCCAATCAGAAGACAAGGGCACTATCAGATCTTTTACACAAAGCATTCTTGAAAGCAATCAGATAAAATACCAATGTAGGAAGGATAAGGGAGTTCAGACCTTTTTCATGATTATCAGTTAAAAAGTGATCATAATAGCATGACTAAAGTTCAAACTCACTTCCAGGCTGCAGTCCAGCATTTTAGCCATTATACCACAGGAACTCTCCTTCCTTCTTTGCATTAACAGTTATGGCAGATAGGGTTGAACTAAACTGAAGAGAAGGAACAAATAATCTGCATCTAATTCAAAGTATGTTCTCTCTAAGTATATCTATGACTTTATCTCCTGTTGTTTTAAAGAATTCTACAATGGGAGTTGAATTTATGACTCCATGATTAAAGTACTTGGTTGAAATTATCAGCCTGCCAGAATGCTGGCTGTAGTTGTTCATAAATTCTGTTTTCATAAAGCTTTTGAACAACCTCTGCTTCATTTGTTTCACTCTCACAAACAAGGTTATAATCAATGCAATATTCCATATGTGAAAGAATAGTTATAGTTAACTTCAGTCTTGCTAAATTGTGTAGACCTACACCCAACAAAAAAATGTTTCAATACAATCACTTTGCCATTTGTCATGCTAAAAATTAAATCAAAACTATATAAACATCAATCTTTTGACAGAATCTGTGCACAGGTGATTTTTAGAGTTTAATTAAAAAAGTAAAAATTCATTAAGCACAGCAAGATTGTTCTTTTTCTGTTACAGAATCAGTAATCAGAGGCCAAGTTGGGTTGTCTAATTTTGATGCATTTTCAAGGATATCTTCTTGAATATACTCTGCTACTTGTTTAACTATTGTTTTTTTTGTTTTTCACCACCACTGTACTAATAATGACTTCTGATGTTTTACTATCAATTTTTGTAAACATTAACAAATCACTAAATTCTTTGACTAACTTTTTCTTTAAATTATTTTGATAGCTTTTTTTCACGCTTATGTCCAAAAGCACTGTCATTGACACAGCTTTGCAGCAAGCATAATTGCATGATTGACAAATGTTTGAACAGCTTCATAATTACTAAGTTATCTTTCCTTCGTTACCAACCAAAATATTTGTTTCTTCTGAGATACAGAGGTTTTATTCTATGTAATATTGTTTGCGGGGCATTAAAAAACAAACCTTTTGGAAAATTCCCGTGATTGAGGACAATTCTTCATTATTTATTCATTTAGATCCTCTTTGTGTTATTTCTGATTTAAGTTTCCCATCACGTGAAATAATCGGTGTAATTTTTTTTTATTACACGATTCAAGATGTAATCAGTATTTATTTACATTAACGCCATTGCCAATCAACAAACATTTGTCTGCATATTGATTTTATCCAATTCTCTTAGCTTCTAGTAACCTTTCATATTGGTTCTCAAATAGACTTTTCAGATCTGAATACTCTACACTTTTCTAGTTGTAATGGACTACACGTTCGATCTTTAAAGTTAAAGATGCATGGATATTTCAGTATATAAATTCTGCAGATTAAACATCTACCAAATCTTAAAATATTTAGGTAGTGTGTCTTCTAACTGGCAAATATCAAATTAGGTAACATATCCACTGATAACAGGTTATCAAATACCAGATCATATACTTCCTCAGACATCATAAGTCTAAAAGTAACAAAACAAAATCAAAATTTATACTGATAAAGAAAAGATTGAAGGAAAATAATAGTTTCAGCTACTGTTGTGTATATAAACAATACGCAGAAAACACTAAACAAATTTTCTGTGGGTTAACCAAATGAGGTTACAATGGCCCCTTAAAGAGATATCTGGTCTTTACTGTTTGAACTTTAACGATAGCATTTAAGGTTTTGTATTTCAATATATTTACATTAATATAAAATCACTTTAATTTATATGTAAAATACCCTCAAAATAAGTTATTATCATTGCAGTGTTATGCAGTTGAAAATACCAGAAAAGGAATATTTTAATAGTGCACACGTAAGCCCGTTCTAAAATGTCCATATTTGGTAAACACAGTGGCGTTTACCAAACCTTTTCTCGTTCCCCAATGATACCAGAATCGAAAAAATAAGGTTTGAAAGAGTTCGGTTTCAGGTTGGCTTTAAACCTAAACTAAACTACAAACGAAAGTGCAAAAAAAAAAAAAAAAAATATCAGTTTGTAGTTGTCGATTGACGGATTTATACTGAAAAATCAATAGCAGATTAATAAACTTAAACAATAAAACAATTACTGAAAAAAGAAAAAAAACCTGAAAAATTCTGAGTGATGGTGCGATGAAAAAAATGAGTAGAATATAGAATTTGAAAAAAAAAAAAAAAAAAAAAAAAAAAAAAAAAAAAAAAAAAAGTAAAATTTTGAAAGTAAAACAACTTGTAATACAAGTTTCGTAAAAACTATTTCTGTAAAACTTGCATAGAAAAATATTCTTGGAAAAATGAATAACTGAAATACTTTTATCTTTAGAAATGAAATTAAAAAAAATTAAAATAAGTAAATAAAAAAGGATAAACGCAAATCAAAACCAAAAATAAATTAATAAAAGTTTGGTTTTTTTTTTAATTTAAAGAGTCCTTCATATCCTCTGATCAGATGAGAGAGAGAAAAAAAAGGAAAACTTGAGTTTACGATTTTACACAATTATTGATTGTTTCTTAAGTCAACAAAAGAACTGAATAAATAAATACGAATATAAATAAATAAATTTATAAATTGCGTATGAAATTCATTATTTTTATCTTTAATCGAAGAAAATAATCGAAACATTACAAGCGAAATCCATAAGCAACCCCCACAAACCTATAATAAACGATAAAAATACACAATAAGTAGCAGAAAGAAAATAAACATAAATTACAAACGAGTTGTTTTTTTTTGCGTTGCCTCATATTGCGAGTAGACCAGAAAACTTGACAAAATAAACAGTTTTTTCTCTTAATTGTAGAACGTTAGTACGGGAAAGTAAAAGGTTAATTACAGAAAAATCATTTTAGCCCATTCTGATTATATCTTAAGCTACACTGAATAAAAGAAAACGTTGACGTTCCTCCCTTCATTAAAAAAGACATGATTCAATTTGTTTTGCTTTTTGTTTTTCTTTTTAAATGTTATACAAAGAAAAACTGTAAAAGAAGCTTTTCGCAGTATGAGACGAGAGAATTAATTGCTTAAAAAAGGAATTAAAACGGGTGGGGGCAGAAAATGCTCTTCTTTTCTTAGATTAAAACAATCAACTAAAGAGCGTAAGAAAAAAAAAAGAAAATAATTGAAGCCATGATGATCATTAAAAGAGAGAAAAACCTTACAAGAGGTAATAATCCCGACTTTAAAGGATTTGATGTTGTTGTTGTTGTTGTGGTGGTGGTAGGTGTAATGATGGTGGTGTTGATGATTGCTTTAGTGTTATCAATATTTGACAAGTTATCTGACGACGACGACGACACACAAGCTGAAAGTATTATTTTGTCATTCGATGTTGATGTCACCGTTGTCGTTGGGTTCTTGGTATTAGAATTCATACCACCATCTGCTGAGTCGGTGGCCTTCATTTGTTCCTCCATTCGTTTCTTGAACATCTCTAGAAAACTACCATCGTTTGCGAACTGGTTTTTCACCCGTTCAGGGGGAAGCTGAAATTTCCGAGCAGGAATATTCCCTGTATAAGAGAATCTGTGGCTTTCAGCCATGACAACAACCCCCGCTAGTAATTTTTTTTTTCTTTTGTTTATCGTTGTTGCCTTTTCGTATCCACGCTACTAAAACAAACACACGTTCTAAAGTCTCTTTCTGGATACTAAAGATAACACCACGCTTTACTACAAAATTAACCAATCGATGTTAGTTTTATTTTGTTTACTTGATTTAATTGACCAATCACTGATCTCGTTATATCTAATCGCATTCCAGACAACTTTTGTTATTAATTCAAGAGATCACAGTTTATGAATGGATTTTTTTAAATCTACGTTTACACCATACAGATAAAATTTGTATGATTATTTAAAAATTTATTATCTATACTAGTGCTCATTCTAATAGTTTTAAAGTAATACAGGTTTAGAAGAACTTATGTAGATGTACATTTATGTACATTACTCAAACTGTTTAAAAATGTGTGTATATGTTTTTATTTGACCAGTCACACTTGCAAATTACTGACACTAATAGACGCGAATCACGCTGAAAGCATCAGTTCCCGCTTGCTCATCGAAGTTAAGCAGCGTTTATTATTTATATGGGTAATCACTTAAGCAGCAGTAGGTATTGTAAGCAACCTGAGTTATGTGTGTCATATCTAAATAAATAGCAGCACAAATAGGCATAAGCTTTGAATTGTTCCAATATAATTTCAATTCTGTGTTACTTTTGAAAAGAAAGTCATCTTAGAATCAATAATTGTAAATGTAAAAGAAAAATTAAAAATATACGTAGCTTTTTAATAACTGATATCTAAGGGTTATCTTTTTGTTGTTGGGAGTTATTTAACAAGAATAATTAATTAACTGCTCTAAAATTCACTGAAGATAATTATTTCCAAACAAAACAAACTTACTGCATAATATTATGCATTAGCTTTTTTATTTGTAGATAAAAAAAAAATATGATAAAAAAACTTATATTTATATACTATACTTTCTTGTCTACGCACTTAACCTAAGTTTTCACCATCAATCACAGAGATCAAACACATGGTTTTAGAATTACTACGAGCGCATCATCCATGAGTACAAAAAAAGGTCGGCGAGTTAACAAAGCCTCGAATGTCATCGACCTAGGTAGCAGTAAACCGAGTAGCTTCGTAGGGAAGGAAAGAGAAAGAAAAGTAGTAAAAAAAAGGCATATAGAAACAAGGGAAGGGGAGCAGTAACTCAACTATTAACATACAAAAAAGCAACAACTATATTCATCCCGCTACAAAGAATTTATTTCGAAATAAATAAATTTAACAAATACATTTCTGCTGACATTGCATAAATTTCGCTGTGCATAGTTGAACAAAAACCACAACACTTGATGTAACTTCAAAAATATAAAACAAAAGGATAAAAGAATTGGAAAGTCAAATGGACTTACTCGATGTTGGACCAAAACAAAGAAAAGTTGTACATTACAAAACATTTTTTTCCAAAAATAGCAGTATGGGGTCTGAATTTAAAGTTTTCTTTTTTCCTTCTTCTGCATCAAATTTCTGGCACTAGGCTTTTTCAGTCTGATGCAATTTTTTTCTCTTTTCTTTTTTCTTTCATGTGTTTGAAATTTCTGGCACTAGGCTTTCTCATAGGTTGATATAATTTTCTTTTCACTTCCAGTAGCTGTATCTTTTTCTGGGGCTTCTGAACAATCTTGTGGAAGGTACTCTTAGAAATTTTATGGTTTTTGCTGAATTTCTACCACAGTCCTTTATTATTAAAAAAAAATGTCTCCCAAGACTTACTAGCAACTCTGCAACTTTTCTGTTTCTTATGGAAAGAAACCAATTCTGAGTTTCTTTTCTACTGCAGAAAGCAATTAACACTCACTTAGTTAATTGTAAATGTTACACCATCCCTGGTTGAATTGTAGAGTCTGTGAAAAAGGCAAATTTTGCTTTTAACCCTTCACAACTGGCAGCGGACCTACTGGGTTCAACCTTTCTCTGACTGACTGTATAACAGACTAGGACACATGAAAAAGCAGACTACAAACTGACTGTTAACAACATAATGAAAAACTCACAGACTGGGGCTGGTGAAAATGCAGACTAATGAAAAAAACATCTCCAATCGTTTAAATACCCATATAGGGGCTGTAATAGTCTAACTTAAAAAATAAGCCAATGACATTCAAGCTATCTTTAACTGCTGATTTGCAAATTCCAAAAACGGTAAAATATCATCATATCAGAATTCAGCTGATAGCTGTGTCAAGTTAGGATTTTATTGAGCCATCCTCATACCAGCAAACACATTCACATACCAGCAAACATATCCTCATACCAGCAAACTCATCCTCATACCAGCAAACGTATTCACATTCCAGCAAACACATTCACATACCAGCAAATACATCCTCATACCAGCAAACACATTCACACACCAGCAAACACATCCTCATACCAGCAAACAAACTTCCTTTATATTTATCTTTCTTCTCTTTGTTTCTCTTTTCTATGTAGAGGTCCAGTGAATTGTCCCTTAATTAATTTGAGAGAAAAACGGCATTTCTTATTTGCACTACAATAATTGATAATTGTTGACATTCCTAGTTTTATCATGTTCCACAACTGGCAACTACAAAGCCTTGCAAAAATATAGCATTCATTTATATGTGAGTTTTTTTGTTTGCTTCTTTTCTCTTAATAACGATAATTTTTGAGAAATCTTTTTACTTGGAATTGCTTCCTATTTTTGAAAAATAATATCAATTTTGTCAGTTTATGACTTGACAATTAAAATTGTTCAGACTAACAATCAACAAAACAATTTCTAGGTGATAAAAAAAAATCTTAAAGAATATGTATTGGTACAAATAAACTATTAATTTTTCTGGTTAGCAAGTTTTTAAAATAACAACTTTTATAAAATTCTTTCAATTCATACGATGAGTAAACTGGTTTATTCAGTAGCCATTGTTAACACTAAATGGACCAATTTAATTAAATTACAGAAATTACAGAAACTAGTTTGTTTTGCTATTGATTTACTTAGCCTACATTTGACAATTGTTGAAAAAAGTCTCCTTTTTTGTGTCAAATGTGATAAATTTGTATCTGTAACAGAAAAAAATTGCATATTTAATTTACATTTGATATTGATGTCAATGAATCTAAAAAAATTTTAAAGATTCAGATAAAGCAATATGAGTTTTGCCTCATCTTATTTACCTCCCTTATTAATATTGGAAGAATTCTTATGGTGTAATGACTAAAGGGCTAGACTATGGCTTCAAAGTAAGTGATTTTGAACCCAAGTTATGCAAATATGTTCACTCTTGGGAATGGTATAAACACTTTTATCCCTCGCAACTTTAGGTTAAATAGTATCACTGCTGTTCTTCTAGAAGTAACCCATGAAGGTTGATATGCCATTAAACAAAGAAACCGAACCAAACCATATTAAGGCTAGAAAAATGTAACCGAATCTTATTCATAACAACTTGTATATGAAAAGATATTTGAATAATTTTAATCATTAATTTTCATCTTTGCCATTTAGGTATCCTTTTATTATATGTCATACTTTCCATGTACTACCCTCTCATAACTTTTCAAAATGCAGTCTTGCCTGATGACCATGAAAATGAAACTGTTAGTTGCAGTATATGGTTTTAATGTTTTATATATAGGTGTGTGTGTGTGTGTGTGTGTGTGTTATATATAAGTTGATATATCAAATAGTACTTAACTCTATTATAGAAAACCTAAGTTTGCTAGGGAAAATAGAAAAGGAATAAAAAAGAATACAGAAGATTTATAGTATCTTTGGATCATTCTCTAGAAAGCAGATGATTTTTATTATAAATGGTATTTATTGCAGAGAAATTTACTAATCTTGATTTATTATAGCATAACAAGAAAGATAGAATAGGTTTGGTTTAGTTTGGTTTTATGGCATATCAACCATTGTAGGTTATTTAATACTAAATCCTCTTTACAAAGCATATATATTACAAATATATGATTTGTAAACATAACTCAACAAATTTAAATGGTTCCAAGTATTGTTATATATCACTAACAATTCAATTAAACATCAGTCATTTGTTTACACATGGTTAAATGATCAAACAGTTCAATTTAGCATTAAGTCATTTGTTTGCACTCAGCTTAAATGTTAAACATTTCTATTTGACCCATATGCAGGTGCTACCATTTTGGGCCAGAGTGAACCTGTGAGCAATGGCAATAAAGGAGTACTCTGCATTCCCCAAAGCTCCAACATTACTGAAGTCTCAATATCAGATTGTTTAGTGTCATATCTAGGACACTCATTGGGTAAGTCTTACTCCTTTGCAGAGATCCAGTCAGTGTATTCCGCAGCCCCAGCTAACTGGGCTAAAGATAGAGTAGGAATATTGTACTTTACCACTATCCTAAGACAAGAAGGCTTATTTGGCTTTAAAATTAACATATGAAATTTTAGCTTTTATTGACCCCTGGTAGAAAATATAAAAAATGAATTACCAAGTAAGCCAAATGACACTTAATTGCTTCTACTTTTATTTTTAGTCATAATCACAGTGCAGTTTTACTATTCAGGCAAGCATAAAATTCACAAAAGTTACCTACAATAGAGCAATGGTTGCCAGTTCTGAAAACCATTTGATGAGATTCACTATTTGTCATTTTGCAGCAGACTAAGTTAATTCTGAAAGTTGCATAAAAGAATATAATTTGTTGTCATTTATCTTATATAAAATTGTGGAGAAAAGTATATCAATTTTTAAACAAATTTTGTTTTTCTTTATTAGCAAATACTATAACTCATACTTCACTATATATAGATAAATAGATATATATATATATATATGTGTGTGTGTGTGTGTGTGTGTGTGCACGCGCACACACGCATGCACACAAACACACATATACTACTTATTACTAAGGAAAAAAATTAATGGATATATTTAAATTATGAAAAATTTAAATAAATTTCTTTATTGAATATTTGGAAAAGAAATAGAATGATGTGGCCAAAAAGATATTGTTAAAGTTTTCTATTTTATAAACATTTTTAGAGGCTCTTGTATTATGAAAATATTCAGATATATTTGAACAGTATTAACAAACATTAAATTTATTTGTTTTGTTTTATTGTTATATTTCTTATTCTTTCATTTTCAGTTTGACCTCTGGCTCAGTACAACTTGTTTAACATAAAATGCATTGTTATTTAAATCTTGCAACTCATATTCACTCCAGTTTTCATTCGAAAAGAGGAAGAAAAAAAAGATTAACAAAGGTAACAATTAGAAGAAAGCAAATTAGAAGGTAGTGTTGTGGTGGTGTAGGTTGGGGGAGTGTAATTTTCCAGTCATTAAACAATGCATATTCCTTTCCTATAGACAAGTAAATCTGTTTATTTACACACACTCAGTACAATCTTCTGCATGAATAGTCCTTAGTCAACCTCAGTCAAGAGTGACCCGAAGGCTCCCTTTTCAATAGCTACTACACTGAGGTGTAGAGGAAGGTGCTACTCCATTCCCTGGATTGCTCCACTTTACCCTTGATCCACACTTTATAATGCTGAGTGTTAAGCAAGGCGGCATCAAGTACCATTTGTTGAGTCTTTGGTATAACTCAAACCTGGGATTGAACCCCAGCCTCCCAAACCATTGGCGAACACTCTACTCATTAGAACAATCAACCATTGTAGGTTATTTATTGTCAAATCCTTTTTATACATGCATATTAGATATATGATTTCTTAACACATTTTGTTGATAACAATTTTAAACAAGCCTGAGCTCATTTTTTTCACACAGTTAAATAGTTTTCTTTATTTCTATCAAATACGAATAATTCTATTTACCCTTAATCATTTGCTTGCACACAGTTTGGGGTTTTCATGTACTGCTATGTATCACTAACAATTCAATAAAACATCAATCATTTGTTTATACCCAGTTAAATGATCAAATAGTTTTATGTCAAACAATTTGATTTAACACAAGTCATTTGCTTGTATACAGTTTAAATGTCAAACAGTTCTATTTGACCCATAGATAGGACCCTATCAGGTGGTATCACTTCGGGTTAGGGTGACGCTGGGATTGATAGCAATGAAGGATTGCTCGGCATTTACCAAAGTGAAAATGGAAAGAATGAGTTCTTGAAAGACAAGAGTATATATAGGCAATTCTTGTCATGCAGTCGGCTCCAAAATCGCGAGACAAAATCAAAGTTGCGGACGTAGTTGTGAGCACAAACCACATGACTTTCCTAATCAATAGGTTCTCGAGACTGATTAGTTTACCGAAGTCCGCCATCTTTGTTTCGGGAACAAGTGGCATCACGGCCATTTTAAAATATAGGAGTGTAAATCCTATACGCATAATCACTTGTATCAGAGAGTAACAAGTACTCTTGAACAAGTTTTTTGTGCTATTCACAGAACTTCAGAATCTAGAAACTTTTACCACTTGTGGATATCATAAATTGTCCTACTAATCAGGACACACCAAAGTCAATTTTTTTGTCTGATATCTTGGCCAACACTGACAGAACTACAAACTCACTCAACTCAACTGTAATTGTCATATTTTATTATAATATTTGCTTATAAATCATTCAATTTTGCTTTGTACTCATTTATTTTAACTTGTTCATTTCATTTGACCTCTGACCTGGGCATTCATCTTGTCTTAGTAACATGAATGTTACTAAGACAAGATGAAAATGGACTGGGAAACATAAAATTACCTTTTCTCTTTCATACACTCACACTTTAAACTGTGTATTTAAACATAGTTAATTATTTGTATATGGTTCACATTAAGATATTCTATCAAACAATGAGATCTATACTTTCTATCATCATCATCATATCGCGCTGGTAGCACGAATATCCCTGACCCTCTCTCGCCACTCCTCCCTATCGTTCATCGCCCTAGGTAGGTCTTCAGGACAACATCCTATATCCTCACATAGCTGCTGAATGTACGTTCGAGCTGGTCGTCCTGCTTCTGCATTGCTTTATGTTCTTTCTTTTTTCCTCTTTCTTCCAACTCATTCTCTCTACTTTCTTCTTCCCGCACATCATGCTATCATAACAAAATTCCTCATTTTTTAATGTGAGTATGTTGCATGACTAATAAATATATATATCATATTGTGTGTATATAAGTAGATGATAAAAATAAATTTGATAATCAATAAAATCTTTCTTGCTAAATATCATACACGAGTACTTTTCATTTTATACATTGATATTTAAATCTGAAGGAAATTGTCAGTACCTATCTAAGATTATTGTAAAGGATTAAGATATTCATTTAAATTTCATGAAAATATTTTATTTGTTTGGATTCCTAAAAATTTTCAACTGCTGCTACGTATGCGTGTGCTTAATATTCTATTTCTAACAAGTAGAATTTTCACATCCCTTACTAGAATCACTAAATATCTTCAGCTCATAACTTAATTGTTTCAGCAATGGTCATCAAATTTCCAATACTTTTGATAAGATCCAGACCATTAAATAATGGTCTTGATCTTATCAAAAGTATTGGAAATTTAGTCCATTAGTTTTTGAACATTTTAAAACTTTTTAAAAGATTTTAGAGAAAGGTTTGATTTACAGTGTAAATTTAATCCATTAGTTTTTGAAAATTCTAAAACTTTTCAAAAGATTTTAGAGAAAGGTTTGATTTACAGTGTATTAAACTTTGTGTCCATTAAGTTTGCTAAACTGTGATTAAAGTCGTAACAGGTTCATTACTGATTCTTGTTACATTCGGGTATGACGAGTTGTGTACCTTTGCTATATTGTTGTTTATTCTTATTGTTAGTAATAAATGGCCAAACCGCAAAGACGTGTTTCTGTGTTGTGAGTGAGAAAGCCTTTAGTGAACAAACTTAAAAGATAAAACATGATGTCAGAATTGGCTAGAACGAGCTGAGTTTCTTAAAAAAGAAGAAAGAAAAGTAAAGAAAAGAAAAGGAACTTTCAATCGCCAGAAGCATTTGACTTTTTAAATCTGTCCACGTGGCCGACTTGACGCCAAAGATTCGAAAGATTCCGAATTACATTTAAGTTGTATTTGGAAATGTTACATATTTATTTTTGACAGCCGGTTAGGTGGATTTCGTAAACAGGAAGTGCAGCTGTGTCTTAAGGTAAGCAAAGGAGAATACCGCCGAAAGGAAAATTGTGTGGCCGTCAGAAGAATATATAATGACGGAAATTTTCGACCCCAGGGTCTGTCGGGGAGAGAAGTCGGCCAAGTCGACAAGTCAAGTCGTCTTGGGCGCTAGCCAAGGGCGACGGTCCTGGGTTGAATAAGTCTCCCGTGAAAGAAACACAAAGAATGAACACGGAGAAGAAAGGTTCTGAATATTCCTATCTCCACTTGACATCAATCATAGCAGTTCCTGACCAACTCTCTCTCTCTCTCTCTCTCTCTCTCTCTCTCTCTCTCAAACCGATTTCGTACCTTTCGTAGTGATAAAAGAGTGAGCTTATATTTTCATGTTTATGAAAATATAAGGTTATATGTTTAAGTGTTGTCACTTTCTCCCGCGTTATACAACAGAAATTGGGCCAATTCAAATTAGTACCTTAATATACTGTTTGGGTAAAGAGACAGAAAATGTCATAAAAACAGCTATATTTTCTAAGTAGGAAGACGAAAATTACTTCAAAACTGTTTTACTAAAATTGAAGTTCATTTAATTCTCAAGAACACCACGCCCGAAAATGCTGTTTCATTTGAGAGCGCATCACCCCGAAGAATGTGTCACAACATTTTTAAGAGCATTATATGAATTGTAACTTCACCAACTAGAATGACGAAATGAAAGACAGATTCATTATTGGATTTCAGTGTTATATATTGCAACGAGTACATTCACGTTTGTTTACAGTTGTACAAAAGGCGTGTTTAATGACTAAAATTTCAAGAAGAAAGAGAGTGTACCCGAGTTTCTTTCTCTGGAATGACGTCGTTGAAGTGTTCCACTCAAGGGGAATAACTGTTTATGACTACATCATATCTCCACACTTGAGGTTTTTCTTATCGAAGTTTCTTAAGAAAATGACAGTTTGATTTTCTATTTATAGGTCTATTTGTTGAGATGATTTCACTGTCCGAGCAGATCGTCGCTGTTGTTCAGCATTGTCTTGCTCTGTTAAACCTAATTGCATTTCTCGATTCCTCTGGTTCTTCGTAGGAAGAATTGGTCCTTGTTCGGGTTTACTATTTGATATTAGGCTCTGCTCTTCCTCACTGTTTTGTGGTGGAGGAGTCCATGAACTTTCTTCTGCCACGCCCAACATTCGTATTTTCAGCAGATCCCCACGATTTCGTCGTAGTGTGCTAGAGCTTGTCAAAACTGAATGAGCGTGGTGCTACTTCAGTTTTTATGATGCCTGTCTCACTCCATCTTTTCTTTATAGGGTTTCGTATACGAACTAGGTTTCCTGGTTTTAATAATTCCACTTCCCTTGTGTCTAGTCTATCGAAAAATAATTTTTGTTTTGCTCTCTGTCTGTCCCTTTCTTTATGGCTTACACTTATGTTATTTTATTATCTCTGGGGGTATTTCTTAATTTTCTCCCCATCAACACTTCCGCTGGCGATAATCCATGTTCACCTGGGGGTAGTTCGAAGGATTAGTAATCCTAACGACGGGTCTTTGCATTTCCTTAGTATGTTTATTTTCAATAGTTTCTATAGTTTTTTTCTCACCAGTCCATTTGATTATGGATATAGTGGTGATGAGGTTGTTCTTTTGAAGTCCCACGCTGTGGCGAATTGTATATATTCAGCTGATAAAAAACATTGTTCGTTGTCTGAGAATACTTCTTCAGCTACACTAAATCGGGTGAAGCTATGTTGCATCACTGTAACTACTGCTTCAGTTGTGTGATTTGGTTTCTGGTACAAATCTGGGTGGTTTGAGTGGCTATCCACTATTATTAGATAATCTCTGTTACTGTGTCTTCACAGATACCTTTTGCTATGGTCACGATGGTATTTGGTGGCTAATAAAAGGTTACTTCGGTTACACTTTTGTACTATGCGGTCAATGTCTTTATACCGGATCAAAAAACGAATACTCTGGGTCGACGTTTGCATTTTTCTAGACCTTGATAGCTTGCATGTATCTGTTGCGGAGCTGATAAGTATGTCGACCCCGCAAGTGAATTTATGTGAATGAGAACAGCCAAAGCAATATGAAGGAACAAAGGTGAGATGATAGTTATAACAAATGACAAATTTATTTCGTCGTATTTACAAGCGTGAATGTAAATGTCCGTGGCGGTTGTATGTAGTCTTCAGCTAGGATGGGTTATGTTGTTAGCTGGTAAGCTGAGGTTGGTCGAGTCGTTGAGTTCAGTTAGATGTTGGATGCTGGTAAGCTGAGGTCGGTCGAGTCGTTGAGTTCAGCTAGATGGTCGGTGCTGGTCGTTGAGTATAGCTAGATGGTCGGTCGAGGTTGGTAGATCGATATCCCTGGTTGTGACGGTATGTTGTGGTTAACCAAGGGTGTGTCGATCGGGTTGCTGACTCGTACGGCGGGTCGTACGTGAGTCAGGTGTTGCAGTGGTAGAACAGTCCGTAACAGCGAGTCGTTACGTGGACTGCGTTGTACCTTGCAAGAGCGTCGAGGTCGAGGAAAGGCTAGGGCCTTGCTGGGTCCCCTAGCCGTGCAGACGTATCGGACGGGAGTGAAGGCTTTGTCGTGTCAAAGCCGTGCGGACGAGCGGACGAGAGCGAAGGCTTTGTCGGGTCAAAGCCGTGCGGACGAGCGGACGTGAACGAAAGCTTTGTCGGGTCAAAGCCGTGCGGGCGAGCGGACGGGAACGAAGGCTTTGTCGGGTCAAAGC
This sequence comes from Sepioteuthis lessoniana, assembly GCA_963585895.1. Classification (NCBI taxonomy): domain Eukaryota; kingdom Metazoa; phylum Mollusca; class Cephalopoda; order Myopsida; family Loliginidae; genus Sepioteuthis; species Sepioteuthis lessoniana. Next base: position 79,158,329 of record OY757913.1, on the reverse strand, counting down.
CGTGCGGGCGAGCGGACGGGAACGAAGGCTTTGTCGGGTCAAAGTCGTGCGGACGAGCGGACGAGAGCGAAGGCTTTGTCGGGGCAAAGCCGTGCGGACGAGCGGACAGGCCAGAAGGCCGAGGCTAAGATGGGCGTTATCTTAGCGCTGCGCAGATAGCGAAGCAGTAGCTAAAGGCTGGACCGTGCCATTAGCGCTGCGCAGCTTATCGGACTATCGGAACCGATTGAGAGTTAAGACCGGTTGGTCTTAGAATCCGTCTTCGTGTTTGCCGCCTGGCCGTCTACTTCGACTGATCATTACTGACCGCCAGAGATGCTCTGACCCGCAGACAGGGACCTCTTATGGTCCTAAAAAGGACCTTTGTGCATACCTATGTAGGTGGGAAAAAAAAGCAGATCTACCACGAGAAGTGGGATCAACGTCGGAAGTTAAGGTGAATGCGCGCCGTGTATTTATCGCTGCCTCCCACCAGACACGACTAGACACAAGGTCAAAAGCCCGAAGGCCAATTAAAGTGGGGATAAAGGGGAGGGGAAGGTCGGGAACGAGCCGAGACTCGAACCCTGCTTGTCTGTGCTGCTCATCGGCTCACTTAGTGCAATGTGAGCCTGATGAGGCAAGCAGTTTCACGAACCCAAATGTGGGTCCGGGCACGTATGCCAGTTAACGGCTTAAACTAGACGCTTGGTCTAGTGCCGTGCATGGGGGACAAAGGAGACAAAAATGCAGCTCGCCCACCCGAAGGTAGCCTAGTCGAAACTAGGTGCCTAATTAAAGGCCCCAAGTCTGCCATTGTTCCTTTTCCAGGGCCACGCTCCGGACCGAAGTCCAGAACAGGCCCCGGGGCACTCGCCAGGAGCTCGCCGTTTTATTTGTCGCTGCCTCCCACCAGACACGACTTGACACAAGGTTAAAAGCCCGAAGGCCAATTAAAGTGGGGATAAAGGGGAGGGGAAGGTCGGGAACGAGCCGAGACTCGAACCCTGCTTGTCTGTGCTGCTCATCGGCTCACTTAGTGCAATGTGAGCGTGATGAGGCAAGCAGTTTCACGAACCCAAATGTGGGTCCGGGCACGTATGCCAGTAAACGGCTTAAACTAGACGCTTGGTCTAGTGCCGTGCATGGGGGACAAAGGAGACAAAAAATGCAGCTCGCCCACCCGAAGGTAGCCTAGTCGAAACTAGGTGCCTACTTAAAGGCCCCAAGTCTGCCATTGTTCCTTTTCCAGGGCCACGCTCCGGACCGAAGTCCAGAACAGGCCCGGGGGCACTCGCCAGGAGCTCGCCGTTTTATTTGTCGCTGCCTCCCACCAGACACGACTTGATACAAGGTCAAAAGCCCGAAGGCCAATTAAAGTGGGGATAAAGGGGAGGGGAAGGTCGGGAACGAGCCGAGACTTGAACCCTGCTTGTCTGTGCTGCTCATCGGCTCACTTAGTGCAATGTGAGCGTGATGAGGCAAGCAGTTTCACGAACCCAAATGTGGGTCCGGGCACGTATGCCAGTTTGCGGCTTAAACTAGACGCTTGGTCTAGTGCCGTCCAAGGGGGACAAAGGAGACAAAAATGCAGCTCACCCACCCGAAGGTAGCCTAGTCGAAACTAGGTGCCTAATTAAAGGCCCCGAGTCTGCCATTGTTCCTTTTCCATGGCCACGCTCCGGACCGAAGTCCAGAACAGGCCCCGGGGCACTCGCCAGGAGCTCGCCGTTTTATTTGTCGCTGCCTCCCACCAGACACGACTTGACACAAGGTCAAAAGCCCGAAGGCCAATTAAAGTGGGGATAAAGGGGAGGGGAAGGTCGGGAACGAGCCGAGACTCGAACCCTGCTTGTCTGTGCTGCTCATCGGCTCACTTAGTGCAATGTGAGCGTGATGAGGCAAGCAGTTTCACGAACCCAAATGTGGGTCCGGGCACGTATGCCAGTTTACGGCTTAAACTAGACGCTTGGTCTAGTGCCGTGCATGGGGGACAAAGGAGACAAAAATGCAGCTCGCCCACCCGAAGGTAGCCTAGTCGAAACTAGGTGCCTAATTAAAGGCCCTGAGTCTGCCATTGTTCCTTTTCCAGGGCCACGCTCCGGACCGAAGTCCAGAACAGGCCCCGGGGCGCTCAATTAAAGCGCTGTATTTTTCCTACGTCCCACCAACGTACGAATATGGCACAAGGCCGTTTTTAAGGTGGGTCCTGTCGCAGGGCCGTAGCCCAACGCGATAGGCAGTTCCAAAAATGCTTCGGACCCCGTCGGCATTCCCCTTTTCGGGGCGTCTCAGGCGCCGGGCGATAAACCCAACCCCTCCGAAGAGGGTTAAAGCCTGGGGGGACGGCCCCCTGAGGCCAGAGGTGATGTATCCAGTGGTGGAACACACCCGACCGAACCGTGCAGCACGCAACCACAGCCGGTCGAGAGCGCCCCACCACAGGACACAAAAGAACGCTACCCAGGGAGCGCGCCCTCAATTAAAGCGCCGTAGTATTTGTCGCTGCCTCCCACCAGACACGACTTGACACAAGGTCAAAAGCCCGAAGGCCAATTAAAGTGGGGATAAAGGGGAGGGGAAGGTTGGGAAGGAGCCGAGACTCGAACCCTGCTTGGTGATATTACGAAGGTGCTGTGACACACAGCTCCAGCCGCGTGAATATAAAATTCTTTGATAAAAAATGAGTGTAGCCGTAAAGTATTTTTCTAACCTGCTATAGGCTGGCGACGACTATTAGTTCAAGTCTTATCAGGTAATTTTTGGCCGAAGTATTTTGTAAATGTTATTAATTTTAATTCATCCTTTTCTTTTAGCTATAACGAGATGTCAAGGTCGTTAGAAAGAAAAAGGGCTTAGTCAGTTCCGGTCGTACTCGGATATAATCGTCCTAACGCGGGCGTGTAACTTGATATGTTTAGGTTTATCGGCAGGTCGCGGCATATCTTTACCAGGATATTTGTTCTCAATTGTACTGGGATTATGACGCTTTCTCCTTTCAGTACGATGTCGTGGTACAGCACCAACTCTGTCCTGTAGTTGAAGTTAGGTTTTACTTCATTTTTGCTGCTTTTAATTGAGTAGGGTAATTTTTTCGTATTTGCATCGTCGGGTCGGATACCGTCATTTGTTTTATTTCGTTCATTTTTTTTTTGTCCGTAATTGGCACATATTTGATCACAGGTGCTACCTGAGCTTCAACATCGAGTTCAGTATTCCTTTTATCATCTGCCACTGCTGCACGCGATAATGCATCTGATGGATGCATAGACTTTCCTGGAATGTAACTGACGTGCAAATCGTATTTTTGCACCTCGAGTCGAATCCTTTGTAGCCGTGCTGGGCAATCATTCAGCGCTTTTTAAAATATGGTTACTAGTGGTTTTTTGGTCTGTTTTTAGTTGCACTGGTCTTCCTTATATGTACTGATAGAAAGGGTCATAAGCAAACTGAATCACTATGGCTTCTTTTTGTATCGGGACACAAAGCATACTTGCTTTGTGTCTCTGTTATCGCTCTGGATGCTCATGCGACAGGTAGCCACTGTTCTTCATGTTGCTTGCTGCAGTAAAGCACCCAATACATTTTGCTCGTGTCACATGAAATTTTTATCGGTAGATGTGGATTGTAGAATTGTATCAGAGGTTGTGACGATAGCAGCTTTTTCACTTCATTGAATTCTTTCTCGTGTTCTGGTGCCCATGTGAAGACTATGTTAGCTTTTAGTAGACTCTTCATGTGAAATGTTCGTTGAGAAAGATTCTCTGTATATCTGGCAAGGTATTTGACCATGCCTAAAAATCTTGAAAATGTTCCTTTGGTGTTGTGAATTCTACAATGGCTTCACTTTGGCTGGGTCTGGTTTCAAACCATTGGCTGTGAGTCGGTTGCCCAGGAATGTTAATTCTAGTATGGCATTTTGGCATTTTTCTCTGTTGGGAGTTGTTATTGCGTTTAAAAATATCGAGCACTTTCTTCACCATTTGTAAATGCGATTTTGTGTCAGTTCCTCAAATCTCTATGTCCTCCATGGAGGTTTCCCCGTTTTTCATGCCTTAGAACATTTTACGTATTGTTCTGTGTTATATATCAGGAGTTGACGATATCCCAAACGGCAATCTCTGGTATCTATATCTTCCTTCTGGTGTTATAAAGGTGCATAACCTGGAACTTTCTTCATCCAATTGTATTTGCCAGAATCCTTTTGAGATCTCCAATTTAGAGAATATTTTGGCTTCAGCCATTCTTTCCATTAATTCCTCTTATGTGGGTAATTGAAAAGGCTCACGGAGGATAGCTTTATTGAGATTTCTTGAGTCCAAGCAGATTCTTAATTTTCCGTCTGGTTTACGCACAATATGCATCGCGTTCACCCATTCTGTGGGCTGAGTTATTATTTTTATCACTCCCACTTCTTCCATTCTGTCAAGTTCTGCTTTCACTTTGTTAAGCATGGCGAACAGGATTTTTCTACATGCCAGGTACTGCTTCGTGTTTCAGTTTTATACTCATACGCCCTGGTAAATAACCTACTTCTGTAAATAAGTCTTTATAGGCGGATAGTACATTGTTTTTGTCCAGATGTTGGATAAGGTTTACACGCTTAATTATATTCAACCTTTCACAAGCATCTTTCTCTTGTATGGGCTGAACTTTTCTCGGAGTAATAATAAAGCATAGTTAGTGTAACGTACCTTTTCTGTTGATGGTAATATACACCTTTCCCGTAATTGGTATTAGAATAAAAGTCTGTCGTATTTTTGTCGGCTTTATCTCCGGCCTCCTTTTCAACGTTTTGTAATACGATATCGGCAGTATGTTCACATCGCTACCGGTATCAAGTCTCTACAAACTGTTAACCCTTCTAATGATAGGTTTACCATCCACTGTGAATCATTATGTATAGTAGCAGTATAAACTCTCTTCACACTCTTCTTCGACAACAAATGGATTCTAGTAGTCGCTTTCATCGTTTTTTTTTGCGTATCTTGTGGCTTATTTATATATTGGACTTTTTTCTCGGCACATTTTTTAAAAATATCTCACTTTCTGACAATTTCTACATGTCTGTCTCCTTGCTGTGCATGTTCTGTCCATGTGGTTAAAGCCACATCTCCCGTATTCATTTTTATCTCGTCGCATGTGCTCATTTTTCTCTCGGTGGTACACATTGTTTTTATGTGGGTTTACATATCTATGCCTTACTTGGTGTACGGCTAGGTCTTCTCTATCTTGTGTGAGTGTTTTATTTCGTCATTTTTACAAACTCTTATTACTGTTTTCAGGTCCTGGTCTGCTAGGTCTCGAAACTTCGCCTTCGTACGTTCACTCCATATGCCAGATATTATTCGGTCACGTATTATGCTGTTCTTTAGGTGTTCAAAGTCACATTTTCCAGCCTGTGAGGTGATGTTTGTTAAGAAAGAAAGGAATGTTTATCTTCCTTTCTGGTCTCTATTCTTGAAGACGTAACGTTCGTGGGCCAAATCTTTTTTGTCCTGAACAAATTCTTTAAATTTGCGAACTAAAGCATTATATTTACCTTTTTCCGCTTCTGTAAATGTTAGTACATTGTACACTTCTATTGCTTTTTATCCGGCTATGTGCAGAAAAAAATCACCTTTTAAACTTTCTGACTTTAGCATTTTTTTCGACGCTACGAGGTACAATTCAAATTTCTGGAACCATGTCCTAAAGTTTTCTTCTATATTGCCGGTCCAGGTCATTTGTGTTGGCGTTTGTAATATGTCCATGCTTGTTCTTCACGTGAAATATATTGCAACGAGACATGCACTAAGGACAAAAGTGATATTCCATGTATATTCACGTTTATTTACAGAGCTGTACAAAAAGCGTGTTTACTTACTGAAGTCTTGACAAGAAAAAGACTGAACCTTAGTTTTTATCACTGGAGTGACGTCATTGAAAAGTTCCACTGAAGGGGAATAACTTGTTATGAATATATTACATTCAGGAGGAAAGATTATTAAAACGCCTTCAACTTACCTCAGACTTGAAATTCAAGGCGTGAGAACTAGTGAAAAGTTATAGTTTGGGTTGGTTTGGTTGGTTGGGTTTTATGGTATATCAACCATTGTAGGTTATTTAATGCCAAATCTTCTCTATACATATATACTAAATATGTGTGATTTGGTTTGGTTGGGTTTTATGGAATATCAGAATAGACTGACTGCAGAGAAGCAGTTAATCTATTCTACAGCCCCAACCGACTGGGCTGGAAAAGTTATGAACTGATCAAAACTCCAATAGAATAAAAGATTAAAAAAAAACTTCGACGACGTCCGAATGCAAAGAAGAAATTTCAGTAATGTAATACTCTCAGACCTAAATCCAAAAAAATAATTAGAAAAATGCAGCTGATGCAACCGGCTACATGACTGGGGCCGGTGTCCAGCAAAAAGACAAACTTGTAAAATATGCAACCGCCTCAATCACTTTGCAGTTTGTTTCGGGACGAAAATTAGCAACATCCGGGAAATAAAACACGGCAACATTGAATAATATTTTTACCTTCACTCACAAAGGAAAATAAAATGCTCGACTTTTGGTTCACTGATTTGAAAATTTGCGGAAGCAACCAGAAGTTTAAAATAGATACAGGAGCAGACACTGCTGTAATAAGTTACAAAAAGCGCAAAAATCTTCGGAATAGATCGCATTTAAGATTGGTGAGAAGAAAGATTTAGAAGTTCAAAAAGCACTTTATCGCGCGAAGGAAAATTCTGGACTTCCAGGACGCATAAAGGAAAAAAATACATATTTGAATTATATGTACTAAATGGTCTGTACATAGAAAACTTACTGTCCAGATTAATTGCGTATTTAATGGGAATCGTTTTTAAAGTCGACCAATCTCAGAACCAAGAAGGCTGTATAAAAGGAGAACCAGTAAAAATTTATCTGAGAGAAATTGCGAAACGAGACGGACACTGTTTCCATTTCTACCAAAAGTAAAAACCAAACTGGAATGTCTGAGGGAATTAATAAAGATAAGTAAAACGAAAATAAAACAAAGTTAAATAAAAAATAAATACAAAAAATGCAGAAACTCCCAGAAGCCTCTGACAGTAAATTGGGCAACACATGCACAAAGAGGGAACCCTCTCGGCAAAAGAAAGAAACCTGCTCTTTTTCAGCAGTGACCAGCGGAGTGACAACATTTAAATCTACCTTGCTACTGGTGGAAGGCACCATGCGTCCATCTTTAGACGACGCGTTGTCTAACCTTTCCACAAGTAGTAGCTGTCTCTTTTACTAACGACCCACGACTAAAAACACAAAATAATGGATTCGTCAAAATCACAATTAAGACATTATATAATGGACTTAACAACTACAATTGAAAACACCAGATTTAGACATATCTTCCAAAGGCGTCTAAGACGTTGTTAACGCCTTGAACACTAAATTCGGTCATATATATCCCAGAACAACTGACACATTTTAATACCTTGACTGGAAGACGCAACCATTTCGTTTGTATTCAGGAAAAATTTTCTCACAGACTGAATGGTTGTTGAACCCAGAAATAAAGGCAAAATATAAAAGATATATTGACCTCCTATCTTCTTTTCCTGTCTTCTTTCATATAATTCCTTTAAAGCCTTCATATTCAAGAAGTTAAACCAGCAAGATAACATGGAGCAAGAATAGAATAACCTAGAATAGAGTCAAAAGCAAACAAAAACATCATCATCATCATCATCATCATCGTGCTGGTAGCACGGATATCCCTGTCCCTCTCTCGCCACTCCTCCCTATCGTTCATCGCCCTAGGTAGGTCTTCAGTACAACATCCTGTATCCTCACATAGCTGCTGAATGTACGTTCGAGCTGGTCATCCTGCTTTTGCGCGGCCATGTGTGGGGATCCATAAGAGTACATCTCTTATGAGTTCATCTCTGCTTTTCCAGCAGTGTCCTGCATGTCTGGTTCGTCTAACTTGAATAGTTTTCGTGATAGGGGGCAGGTGGCCGTACAGTTGGTGTCTTGTGGGTGTTGCTGCCAGGACTTGTTCAGGATTGCACACAGCATTCTTGTGTAATTGCCATCTAGTTTCTTCTCCAGCCGTTTTGTTAGCGTCCATGTAGTGCATCCATATAGCAGTATCGATGTGACCGCTGCCTGGAAGAAACTGCGTTTCATTTTATCGGTTAGGTCTGATTTCCATATAATCGATAGCTTATTGATAGCTGTCCATGCTTTCGTTAGCCTCGTTTCGATGTCCTTTTCGGTTGATTCGACGCTGCTTCCTAGGTACGTGAATTTGTCTACTAGTTTAAGTGGGGTTCCTTCTAGAGTGGAGATGTCCCCCGTTTAGTTATAGCACATATATTCCGTTTTGTGTGCATTAACATAGAGGCCTATGCTTGCTGCTGCTCGTTCCAAAATATGCAGAAGAATTTCGGCTTGGTCAGGTGTATTTGTCAGTATCGCTAACCCCATATATTTACGAAGCGAAGATACAATAGAAAATATATGTTTTTTTATCAAATCTCTTTGGAGAAACATAATTGTCAAGAAATGACTTTTCTAACGTCGATGGTATATTATTTCCTTAAACTGTTACCCTTTGGGATATCATCGGTACCTGACGTATGTCGGAGCTATTAGAAGATTTAGGAGTTGAAACTCTAATAGACGACATTCTGGTTTATGCGAGAACGAATTCAGAACTTTATGAACGACTAAAGAAAACCTACAAACGAATAAAGCAGAATGGTATAAAACTCAATAGGGAAAAATGCGAATTCATTAAGAGTTTCATCGAGTACTTCAGGCATAAGCAAGAATGGAGTACAAGTAAAAAAAAAGAAAGAATAAGGGCGATATTGGAACTATTAAACCTATTTGTGTATCCGAACTCATATGTGCTTTAGAATGATTCAGTAGCAGGGACGATTCCTATCTAATGTAACAGATGTCATACAACCAGGTGCCAGAGGTTACTTGTGCGACTAGAGAGGTACAATAAAGTAATGGATCATGTCCCTAAAACATGGTACCAAACACACTTTCCCGTAATTTACTGAGCGAAATGAATAGCAGCACGGTGAAAGACATGCAACTGTACATAAAACAGCATCGTCAAAACTAGACATTTATTAGAAAACATCGGGAGATTAGAAATGCCACACTCGCATTTTATAAGAAGTTTCCCACTTGACGTCAAATGGATGTAATGAAAATACATTAAAAGTATATCAAGACTTAGTTTTCTACAAGGACCGTATAGTGATTCCAGAATCACTCAGACCAGAAACGATAAAGGCAATCCATAGTGGTCACATGGGCCAAAACAAATGTAGGGAATGGGCAAAGACATTGGTGTGGTGGCCAAGAATATCGCATGAAATTGGTAACCGCATCCGAAAATGTAAATTTTGCAATTAGCACCGTCCATCAAACATCAATAAAACATCAAAACCGACACCATTACCGGTGAGGCTTTGGCAAAGAAAATAGGAACGGATATTTTCACACTGAACGGACGGAATAACCTTGTAGCAATCGACTACTTCTCACGCTACATAGAAATAGCCCGTCTCGATCTACTAACCAGCGCCAATGTAATTGTTAAATAAAAAATTAAGAGAGGGATCCCAAATGAAGTGATCGATGACCAAGGAACTCAGTTCACAAGCATAAACTTCAGTGACTTTGCATCAAAATAGGGATTTACATGCAGTTCTGCAAGTCCTTGCTTTTCTCCAGTGGATGAAACAGCAGAAAGTGGAGTTAAAATCGCAAAAAGACTCCAACAACAACCAAATATTTTCCTGGTTCTAATGGCATACCCTAACACACCGATATCAGCTGCAAAAGCAAGTTATGCGCAGTTGATCATGGGTAGGAAAATAAAGATGGTACTACCAAGCTACCCAGACAGATTAAGTCTGAAATGGTCTGACTTGGAATGAGTCAAGAAGGCAGATTCTTCAGTAAAAACTCGGATGAAAAAGAATTAGAGTGGAAAACATGACGCTAAAACACTCAAGACACCTAAAATAGCTGATTGTGTGAGAGTAAAAACCGATCATGAAAATATTGGAATACAACAGGCATCATCACAACAACTGATCACCAGAATTGGAGATACAGCATCCAAACAAGTTCTGGAATTATCCGACGTAACAGGCGACATATTTACAATGTTGGTGATAAAAGAGGATTGCAAATGGAAAGGACACTCCAACCAAGAGAATTTGAATTTCAAAATAGTCATAAAAAAACAGAAATTAGAATCCTAACAGAAAGGACTCCAATGCAAACGACACAAAGTCTAATAATAACCCAGACCATGAGAAGTGGTATCATCCATTGACCAAAGCACCGAAGTGATTATGTACATTTAAAGGAAGACAAAAAAATTTAATAAGTTTTATGGGTAAGTAAGCTTTTCGACCATGAACATAAAAAAGTAATAAACAGTTAAATGAATAAGAGAAAAAGAAAGATGTGAATTACCACTGAAAAGACGTTCTAAAGACTTAAACAATAAATAAATCAAATCGTCAATCAATAAATCAATAGATAGATAAATAGATAAAAATAAATAATGCAAAGAAAAGAGAAACAAGCTAATAAATATTCCCAGGAAAGGAGATGTGTTATAAGCAGTATTAGGATCATTAATGATTCTTTTTACATCCAGTTATGAAGGGTTTCGTGTTTTTGTTTTATTGTTGATTTTGACACTTAGTAATACAACGCTAAACCCCAAAGATGTCGTGAGTGAGAAAACCCTAAATGAACGAACCCAACTAAAAAGAAAAGAAACAAAATCTTTAACTGTATATAATCGACATTTAGCAGATAAGTTTCTAGCCAAAAACTGAAGTGATGACTTGGCCTCGTAGAAGTTTATCTATAGTAATAAAAAATCAATTCCGACTGGGATTTTTTGTATTATTGCCTTGAAAAAAGAAATGCACAGGTCCACTTCTTCACCAACCCACTGGTGGGATTGATAGCACGGCAGTAAAAGTGATTTAGCCTTGCTAGAGCAATTGTGTCATAATTGATCAGATCTAAGATATTTCCTTCTTTCTGGTACCATGTAATCCAAACTGGGTACCGTCCAGTGACCTCAATCACCCTGAAAAATATCATTGATAGTAGTTATTCCACATTAAACTTTAATGACTTAACAGGTTATGGAAAACATCAATGACCTGTGGGGATTTAAGAATTAACAATAAAACTCCCAACCGGATGTTGACTCGTCGGTTGCCACATACAAAATGTATAAACGCGTCGCCACGCATAAGGCTCCACGCATCCATCCGGTTAAAAATCAGAAAAAAAGAAAAATAATAAAAAGTAAAGTAGCCAATGGGAAGCGGTCGCGCCAAAATTAGAAGGATTTTGGAGTGGCGAATTTGGAGCCGGTGGAGAGAGATAAATATTCAGGTTTTCTGTGAACCGAATCTTGTCAGGGAGTGTCCGTCGAACCAACAACATAATTTTGCTGTCTGGTGTTTTGGGCACCACGCTACGTCTTGGGACATAGCGTTGGTTAGTCTATTCACCAAGTAAATAAAGGAAAGTATGGAAGAAATGTTTTCGTCTCTTATCTGTTTCTATCTTTTCTTTTTGTATATTTCTTTTGGACTTTCTTTGGACAAGGCATTGCGCCGGCCAATCAACGTGGAGTAAAATAATATAACCAAAATATGGAGTTAGATATCTTACGGCAACACAGCCTTGCCCTTAGCCCCTGACCTTCAAAACCCTTTTAAATTCCACAGACCCACACTGATTTGATGGAACGTTTTTCTTCATATGGACGAAACTTTATGATATAAAATACAATGATGAAAAATATCAGAGAAAAAGGATTGAATGTTAACAATAATTAAAACAAAACTTCCAATAAAGTTGTGGTTAATACTGTAAATTTCAAAATCAGTTTTTTCTAAGTTTCCTAACATTTTTTATTCTGAGCTTCAAAGTTAAAAGTAATTTCATTATCATTTTCCTTGATGCAATGAAATATAGGTTAAGCATTTAGCCGCTTGTTTTTTTTAGTATTGATTTCAAGTCTAAGCAAAAAAGTAAAAAAAATTGTAATTTACAAAGCTCTACTAAGGCTTGTACACAGGTTGTTGATCGTACCTGTTGTTCCAACATGATCGTTTCAGAATTAAACATTCTTGTTATATAATTCAATAGAAATCTCTCCTGAATTACTATTATATTTCATATCCACTTACCAGGAAAACAAACAAACAAATAATCAAAACAATCGGGAAGAAAAATCTAACAAGCACACATTTCGATTGAAAAAAACATTAACCGGGTGTTATCTGATCGATGGCTTATTACAAAATAAATAAAACACGTCTCTGCTCATGTAGGCTCCACGCATGCATCCGGTTGAAATGTAAAAATAAACTCACAAATAAAAAACTTTTTTCAACCAATCAAAGGCCTCCCCCACCAATCCTTCTGGAGTCCATTTCTTCTTTTTATAGTTCTAGCAGAGCTATAAAAAGAAGTACCTACAGACTTTAAAGCAGTTCGCCCTGCACCTCGGAGAAGAGTAGGGACGACCGCCGAAACACGCTGAACCTACCAGAACTGGGCCACTCACAACACACATAGAAAACAAAGAACGAACTCGTACCCACTCGCCTCCTGAAACTACACTAGAGAGAGAAAGAACACTATACCTTTTTAGCGTGGAAGAGTGTTACGTTACCTCCTCGCTATATTCAAAGGAAAATAAAGGAGAAAAGAACGAGGATGCCGTAAGGTTTTTTAATTAGAAGTTTGAGTTGAGAGCTAGCCTTTGTGCGGGTCATCGTAGTGAGAAAGAAAACAGGTATAAAAGGGTCGAGCAGGCATTTTGGCGAGTTGCCAATAGTTTGAAGTCCTGTAGCAGTGGAAGATATATTCAGCATAAATGCGTGGTCGATGGTGTAGGCATTTGGCGTGTTGCCAGTTGTTTGAATTTGTCGAGGGCGTAATATTTTCGTCTAATTCATGTTCAACTGGGAACTTTTGGTCAAGCAGAGTAGACTCAAAGTCCATGAATTACATTATGAGCCGTTTAGGCTCATAGTGTAATGAAACTGCTGCTTTTGAAGGGAACGGACAGAAAGACGTCCGTCCTGCTTGAAGGTTGCTGAGAAAGAAATAGATTGGCGCTCTTTCACCGTCTTTGAATTAACCGGGAAAGGTCCGGGCAGAATGGGATAAGTCATCCTCATTGGGTGAAAATACCAGACGAGACCAACGGTCAAGTTAATTTATACGCCAAACAAAAATTTGATGTTATTTCTGCTTCACCTTCCTGGGATAATGAATTCTACACCACGCAACCTGTTTATTTTATAATAGACAAATTTAGCTCTTTAATTTTGTCCGTTATAATTTTCCTTGCTATCATACACTCGTTTTTAACAGTCTCATGTTGTGTACAGGGCAGTGAAAAAATCATTTGCCACACCCTAACACAGACACACAGAGACTTACACGTGTGTATGTGTGTGTGTGTGTGTGCGCGCGCACAAGTTTTTGAACCTAATTTCAATTGGTAAGAGTTTCTTGGAGAAGAAAGAAACTGGTTTCCAGTGGTCATTGACTTTCTGCTGAAGGACGGCACCTACGTCAACAGAAGGGGCGTCGACCGTCAAACACAATTTCTTGTTTGAAACAACATGTGACAATTCAACCTCTTGGGACTATGCAAATTTAAATAAGTGAAATGCTGCCGAGGCTATGTAAGATCGAACCATCAATATCTTTTACATTAGTTAAAAAGTCTTTACAATCTGTGCACAATTCGGCAAAATCCTTTAAAAAATTCAGCATCCCCCAGAAACTGTTATAATTTTCTCATTGTGTATGGTCCTGGGAATTGAGAAATGGCTTCTACTTAAGAAAGGGAAGAATAAATTCCTGCTGAATTGATGTAGTGACCAAGGAAGATGATTTCTGATTTTCTAAATTCACATTTTACTGAATTGATTTTTCAAAACTCTCAAAAACGATCTACACTTGTTGAAAATGTTCCTCCATAGAGAAACTGGCTACGAGGACATCGTTTACGTTGGCACAGATGAAATATAAGGTGTGTATTACACGGTCAATAAATCTCTTGAAAGACTACGCTGCATTCCTTTGTCCAAATGTCACACGAAACAACTCAAAAGGTGTTGTAATCGCTTTTTTCGGAATGTTTTTCGGCTCAACCAGAATTGCAAGCCTTGATAGTGTCTAATTCAGTGAATAAAGACTTATATTGGGGGTGTCCTCGTGGGATAATGGTTAAAGCGCTGGGCTGCAGAATCGTAGTAAGCGAGTTCGAACTCAAGTTGCGCTATTAAGTTCTCTTTCGGACAAATACACTTATACAAGGTATGAACCCCCTTATCCTCCCAGCTATGGATAAAGTAGTACCTTTATTGTTCTACTGACAAAATCCGTCTTCATATCGCAGCAACAAAAGATGTAAGACCCAGTGAAACACTTACAAATAAATTTGACAAATAATCTTTTCTTAGTTTATATTACATAATCTGTTTGTGTTATCGGCAAATATTTCCAGTGTTGTTTGGAATATATTGGCGTTACGTTTTTTATTGATTCATGTAACTTATTACTGCACAATCTCAAAATGATTCCAATTAAAGACAAGTACAAAAATTCGGTACGGACCCGACTCTGGAAGACCAGATAAGGATTTATAAGACAAAAAAAATCCATCCTTGATCGCCCTTCGGGGCCCGTGGCGCAGCGGATAGAGGCGTTGAGTCTCTACGGTTCCAGGTGAGCATTGTCAGAAGATAGCGGTTTCAAATCCTACCCAAGCCGGCCAGAGGTTTAGTTGATAAAAAACGTGGTGCGATAGACAACAACTATGGAAGGCAGTGATTACTGGGGATACGGTTACAAGACTCAGCATTCCTATCCGAGGTCGCGGTAAAATCACCTGAAGAAGGCCAGAGGTGAAATTTGGCCGAAATGTAGTGAAAGAAGAAACAACACAAAAACTACCAAGATGAGGACAAAAAGTCCGCAATAAATAAAAAAATTGATTCTCAGATTAAGAAGCCTCATCTCAAAATGATTCCAACTAAGGTCCGTGTCTACCTCTCTCGTCCTGCGACGGTTTATTTTTCTCAGTTTACCTAAAGCAGTTAACTCATTTCATACTCTGTTTCTCTTCGGCGATTACTAAAAAGGGTAGTAGCGAATAAATTTCGCATCAAACGAACCAACAGACGGCGTCTTTTGTGTTCGCCACTTTTTCTTTTCATCATGGTGGAGGTTACTACGGGGTCTGACTGAATGGTAAGGGGTAGTGCTACACTCATAGATTCTTTATAACCGTCATGTTACACGTGTCTAAGAGATGCTGTAGCATAACACATGTCTATGTGGTGTCGTGGTGCTACAAAATTACTCATACACTCTGTATTGTTTATCTTTGATTATTTTAAAAACTGGGAAACAAAAGAAGATCATTGAAATTGTCTTAAGTAAAACAGAAATCGGAAAAATCTTTTCAATTAGTAATCTTGTCCCATTATTATTGTTATTAATAGACTTTGTGTACTGTTACAACAGGTAGATTTCATGATTCACCTGTTATAACAGTACATGTAAATCCAGTCAGTTTAGTAATATTGTTCCTGACAATATAATTAGCTAATGATTCAACTTTATCGAACTCTGTTGAAGGTAGAGTATGGCGAAATATATTTTCCTGGACAGATCCATCCACAGGGGTTATAGATTATACAACAGGGAGTATTCTGTAATAATGGGAGTATTTTGTAATAAAGAGAATAGTCTATAATAATAGGAATATTTTGTAATAAAGGGTGTAAAAATGTATTTCTAACAAGGAAACAAACCGACCACGTGCGGCAATGGATTTGGGCCTGAGTGGAAAAAGTAATCCCAGACGATACAGCACTAAAAAGTTACTTCCCACTATTTGTTGACAATTACTACTAAATCTTTAGTTCGAACATGGGTACCAGACTGTCAAGGTGGAAAAATTTAGCCTGCAGGCTGGTTCACCACTCGCTTCTGGGAAAGCCGATAAGCTTTCTAACAGGCAAGAAGCTCCTCGAGAACTAAAACTGAAATCAAACGAAAGTCAACAACCGAAATTCTACAAAGTTAAACATAAGAAGAAAATTCAATTCTGTTGAAAATATAAATCAAATGAAAACTAAAAAGACTCAATTAAAACCAAATGAAAGATAAAATTCAACCCGTGAACTTTGCCGAAAGACAACCTTACAAAAGACTCAAAATTAAAGTAAAACTGAAACTCTTCAACAAAACTAAAAAGAAAAAATACTCAAATTTAAAGAACTTTGTTTTCCGGCCACTCTCTCGCAGATAGGTACCGCAAATTACACTAAAATTTGCAAAGCTTTATCTTTTCTATCCCTTTCTTGTTTCCTTTGTATAAAATTCCTTTCTAAACTTTATTATCTGTGTTATCTTTTTGAACCAGTATCCGAACCAGAAAGCAGCAGAACTTACCGTTTAAAACATCCACTAAAGTGCCCCTAAAACATTACCCCTTTAAATGATGAATTTGACTTTAGTGTCAATTTCTTCTTATCAAATTGTTCTTTAAATTCCTTTATATTGCAAATTTTACGTTAAATTCTTTTATATTGTAAATTTTACTTTAAATTCTTTTAAGGGAATATACTGTAATAATGGAAGTATTTTGTAATAATAACTGTCAAGTCGTTACACAGTTTTATAAAGAAAAAAATTCAAAAAATTTGATTAGAATTTCAATGATTTATTTCTAGAATTTTTTCCCATTCAGTTCAACTTTACTTTATAGTGTTTCTCAAACTTTTCATTTGGCTTCTCGATCAAGTCAAAGTCTGCAATAACTTCTTCAATGCATTCACTTAAAAACTCCTCCAGAAAACCATGCAAATTTCAACGAGGTGTACATTCATATCATTGTGACTTTAGATGACGGACAAACCGTTGAGAGTCGTTGTAACACACCCTACGGTCATTGGCGTCGTCCCCTTTCCAATGCTGATCTCCAACAAAAATTTAGCATCATTTACACTTCATGTGGCCAAAGAAATTATTAAAACGGTCGATGAAAGATCAGGTTCAAGTGAAGAACTCCTCCATTGTAACAGTCGTTGCCTCGAAACTCTTACTGTGCGTGAAGGAACTGACAAACTGGCGAAAATCTTGGACGATACTTTATTCCACATACATATTTCAGCGGTGAAAACTGCAATTAAAATAAAAATTGACATAAGCACATGGGGAAGATGTACAAACAGATGCAAAGCCAAAAACTTACAAAAGGGACAAACAAATTCAGTGACAATATAACAAAGAAGAAATCAACTTTTAATGAAGTTTATATTCATCACGTGTGGCTGTCTTAAAATCAACAGGAAACGTTATAAGAAAATTACAAGTTATCTTCTAGGTGGCTGTGTACCCGGATGTGGAGAGGCCGTGGGTGGAGGGAGAAGGCAAAACGGAAGGGACTTGAGCACGTGACTTGGGCACGGGGAGAGGGAGCAGCGACTAGGGTCTCGACGACGAAGGAGCGAACAGGGTCTCCACGGAGCAGGAGCGACAAAGGTCTCCAGGGGGCGAAACGTGACTAAAAAGAAAGCCTGGTAACAAAGGGTGTTAGCAGACCACCCAACTCTACAAACAGAATCCAGGAGACAATTTTGAGCCCTACAAAACAAAATGTCCACAACCCTCTTAAAACAGTCTTAAACACAACCAGAAAATATACAGAAAGACAACAGGACATTTACCAACCACAGATAAGTGTATTATAATTTTAACTTTGTTCTCTTAAAGACTATTGACCGGTAAAGGAATATGCTTTAGCAACTCTTTTGCACTTCTTATATAAACGTATTTAAACGTCTTACCACGTTGCTTATTCTTTCTTACGATCCATATGGGGCGTGTTGTTAAATTTCCCATAACGTTTACGTTGCCGCGACCTGCCGATAAACGTAAACAAATCAGATTACACGCTTGCCTTAGCACAATTATATCCGGGTACGGCCGGAAATGACTAAGCCCTTTTTCTTTCTTATGACCTTGACATCTCGTTACAGCTTAAAAAAAAAGTGATAAATTAAAATTAACAATATTTACAAAACACTTCGGCCAAAAAAATAGCTTGATAAAAATGGAACTAATAGTCGTCGCCAGCTTATAGTAGGTTAAAAAAGTACTTAATTGCTACACCCATTTTTTATAAAAGAATTTCCTATTCACGCGGCTGGGGCTGTGTGTCATAGCACCTTCGTAATATCAACAAGCCCTTTTCAACGCTCGTCGGCACGCTTTTTAGCTGGGCCGTCTGGCATTCGTGCCGGATGGGTGCTCGAAACCAAGAGCAGACTCGGGGCCGAATAGGCCCCCAGCTTCGGCTGGGCAACCTTCGGGTGGGCGAGCTGCACTTTTGTCCCCTTTGTACGGCACTAGACCAAGCGTCTAGTTTAAGCCGTAAACTGGCATACGTGCCCGGACCCACATTTGGGTTCGTGAAACTGCTTGCCTCATCAGGCTCACATTGCACTAAGTGAGCCGATGAGCAGCACTGACAAGCAGGGTTCGAGTCTCGGCTCCTTCCCGACCTTCCCCTCCCCTTTATCCCCACTTTAATCGGCCTTCGGGCTTTTGACCTTGTGTCAAGTCGTGTCTGGTGGGAGGCAGCGACAAATATACGGCACGCTCTTAGCGAGCGTTCTTTTGTGTCCTGTGGTGGGGCGCTCTCGACCGGCTGGATACATCACCTCTGGCTTCAGGGGACCGTCCCCCCAGGCTTTAACCCTCTTCGGGGAATGCCGACGGGGTCCGAGGCATTTTTGGAACTGCCTATCGCGTTGGGCTTCGGCCTTGCGACAGGACCCACCTTAAAAACGGCCTTGTGCCATATTCGTACGTTGGTAGGACGTAGGATAAATACAGCACGTTCTTTGTGGCGTCGCTTTGTGTCGTGTGGTGGGGCGCTCTCGATCGGCTGTGGTTGCGTGCCGCACAGTCCGTTCGGGTGTGTTCCACCACTGGATACATCACCTCTGGCCTCAGGGGGCCGTCCCCCCAGGCTTTAACCCTCTTCGGAGGGGTTGGGTTTATCGCCCGGCGCCCCGAAAAGGGGAATGCCGACGGTGTCCGAGGCATTTTTGGAACTGCCTGTTGCGTTGGGCTTCGGCCCTACGACAGGACCCACCTTAAAAACGGCCTTGTGCCACATTTGTACGTTGGTGGGGCGTAGGATAAATATCGGCACGTTCTTTGCGGAGCTCATACGAGGAAAAGAATCCTACGTTATTCGTGGTCGCATACGCCTCACCGCCACTTCTAGTGGTAGATTCAACACCCTTTTTTTTACGGTCCTTTTTAAGGGCTATGAGAGGTCTACTTCTGCAGGTCGGAGCATCTCTAACTGGTTATTAATGATTAGTTGAAATAGACGGCCAGGAGGCAAACACGAAGAGGCTCACTAAGACCAGCCGGTCTTAACCATCGCTCGGTTCCACTCGTCCGTTCGGCTGCGCAGCGCTAAAGGCACGGGTTAGCCTTTAGCTCCCACTTCGATACCTGCGCAGCGCTAAGATAACGCCAATCTTAGCCGCGGCCCCCTGGCCTGCTCGCTCTCACAGCTTTGGCGTGAAAAAGCCTTAGCTACCGCACAGCTTTGGCGCGAAAAACCCTAGCTACCGCACAGCTTTGGCGCGAAAAGCTTTAGCTATCGTCTCAATCCGCTCTCACAGCTTTGGCGCGAAAAAGCCTTAGCTACCGCACAGCTTTGGCGCGAAAAGCCTTGGCTATCGTCTTGATTCGCTCCCACAGCTTTGGCGCGAAAAGCCTTAGCTACCACCACAGCTTTGGCGCGAAAAGCCATACTACTGCCAACGATACGCCCGCACAGCTATCTGGCGCGACAAAGCCATAGCTACCGTAAACGATACGCCCGCACAGCTATCTGGCGCGACAAAGCCATAGCTACCCGACGATACGCCTGCACGGCTATCTGGCACGACAAAGCTATAACTACCGTCAACGATACGCCCGCACAGCTATCTAGCACGACAAAGCCATAGGCACCGTAAACGATACGCTCGCACAGCTAGGTGGACGACAAAGCCCTAGCTTCATCGATCCGCTCGATCGAGCCACCATCTCGTCGTTTGTTCACTCGGTCCGCTGTACTAAGACGCGATTAAGTCTTAGCAAACTACGCTCGCTCGATCCGTACGCTACCAAGCTGCTAGCACCGACTTCGACCACGACGCTGTTACAGACGCTCCTGCATTCTACGACTCGACTGCTTCCAGCAACGATCAACCAACCGCACCTACGACTCGAACCAGCTACTGACATCGTCCATCTAGCTGGAGACCGGAACACTACAACCACGTCTATAATTTCTGACAATAAATTGCCATTCTTGTTGATTTGTTACCTTGCCTCTTTGTCCTTTTCATTGTCTTTGGTTGTCACTACTCGCACGCATTAAACTAAAATTTATTTGCGGGGTCGACTCGCTTATCGGCTCTGCAACTACGTCTTATACAAGTTACAGATTCTAACATTTAAATCACTGAAACTTATTCGTTATTTACGAAATGTAATAAATGTACATTAAAAATAATTTCCATGATATATAGCTTATCTAACTTAAATGCACAAATTATGTGTGAGATTTGGAAAGGAAATAACTTAAAAGTGCAATTATATTCATAATTTAAGAGGAATAATTTATTTAAAACTAAAGAATACAATTTAAGAAACTTAATATATATTTTACCACTCTCGCACCATCGGGCTAAGACGATTCTGAACGTATCTCAGTATCTTGTAACTGAGCGAAGGCGGGGCGTAACCATAACGCCTTGAAGATCTGTTTGGAAAGAACATTTTACTATTCTTCACAAGTCTCGTGAGAATAAAGAAAAAAATTCCTGCGCCCTACAACCAGAGCCAGCCAACTTTCCATTGTTTTTTAAGTCTTTATTTACTTTAAGCCATTTTAAACTATTTTAAGTATCAGAAACTCGAGGGACTATTTGGTTTGGCGAGTAATTCCCATAGAGTGACCGGGTCACTAGTGGTCTCAGACACGGGATAGGATTGGCGAAACGAACCTGCTGATTTCTTAACTGGCTGCTTAAAGGAAGTCACACACTTACTTAGAAGTTAACCAAAAACAAAATAGACGATTTCATTGAATTACTATTTACAAAATATTTCGTTATAAATGACTACCTATGTTCCCAACATAATGCGACAGTTTTTGTTGTTGTAGTTCTTGAGCAGAAATTATTATTTCCTAATTATTCATGCCTAAAGTAAATGGAAAAAATTTCTTCTTGAATAGAATGTGTTATTTCTTAATTGCTTAAGTTATAAAAGTATTTAAAAAATAGTCTCTTCAAAACACGCTTTTGAGACCAATGAGTGTATAACGAAAACATGATGTGAGACTATATTTGGGAGCAGATAAGTGAAAGTAATTTACATTACAGACGTAAATCTCGAAAAACTTCTAAACATTTTTGTATAACTTTAATATCAATATAAATTTTGATTCATAAATTGTTTTATTCAGGCTTAAACGTCCAAATTTGCCCGTTTTAACATAAAAAGGTTAATGTTTACATTTCATTATATACCATAACGGTACCAAATAGAAGGCTGTAATGTTACTGCACCAAATAGGACACTGTACCGTCACACATCAAATGTACGGTTGTACAATCACGTGCTCGAACGGGTTAATGCGTGTATCGCTACGTCTTAAGTGGTAGCCGGACCCTGTTGTAACCTCGACATAGGAAAAGTTGACGAACTCGCAAGACGCTGTCTTAGTTCACTAACACATAGGTTTATTCGCTACAACACTTTTTAAGTAGTCGTTGGGAGAAAAAACAGAATATGAAAGCTGAGTTGACTGCGTTAGCAAGACAAAAAGAAGCAACATTCCATGTAGAGAGAGAGAGAGAGAGAGAGAGAGATCAGACACAGACCTTGAGTTTTCTTTCACATTTCATCTTCTAATTCTCACATGTGCTTCCTCGTGGAGTCTGTCCTCACCGCTCCAACATTTTGACTATCTTCACATTGTCCTGGCGAGTGTTTTTTTTTTCTAGCTATTTTTAATTACCGTTGGCATTCACCCGTGACTGGCTGATTCACAACGAGTGCTTAAGCCTGAATCACTCAAAGGTTAGCCGGACAATTCCGTAGACTATCTTCTTTTTTTTCTTTTTTTCTTCTCTCTCTCCTTCCCAAGAAATTAGCCTCTCATTCTCTTTATAACTTGGACGACTATATCATGTTACAATTATCCATGGTACAAAAGCGAAGTCTCGTTTCGTGGTTTCAGGCTAGATATATGTATTACTGGCTTATGATCAATAATAGTTTCGATTTTCTTATAGATGACGATAATGTCTAATATTTAGACACACTGCAAATATAATACAGGTTTCAGCATTAAGTTGTTGTATGGCACAAAAAGCATAAGAATTTTTGCTGCTAATTAGGTCGATAAAATCTATGACTCTATGAAGCCATTGAAGAACCAAGCATATCTGCCTGGTGTGCACAAATAGTAGTTATAATATAGAATTACGAGAAACAGATCATTTTTATTTGAACAACATAACAATAATAGTTGAACGAGATCAAACGGAACAAGATTATAATTTTGACAAATTCCTGGTCGCTGCGGGTAAAGGAAAATTAATATTCAACAAAGTAACAATCCATAATATCAGCCCTATCCATTAATCTTTACGGATACAACCTTGAAAATGGATAAATCAAATCAGATACAAGAAGGCTGAAGCCATGACTAAACCTTCCAACACCGACTACTCGTTTAGCCATTCAACTTTTACGTACAATGCAAAGTAGATCCCTCAATTCTCAGACTAGGCACATCCTTCCTACAAAAAGGAAAAAAAAAATTTTTTCTACGAGACCTACAGCATTTAAAACCTATGATAATCTCAAGAAATGTCTTGGAGAGACTGTTTTAAACAGTATTGACCATGCTATCCTATTTATGGTAGGATGCAATGCATCAGATACCGCTGTCTTTGCTACACTAAATCAGGCCGGTTATCCTTCATGCTAAAAACGTTGTCTGGAACTGAGTGGCATTATCTACCTGTTGAGAAAAAAGCAACAGCAATAATTGGAGCTGCATCTATTGTTAGGTCGGATCTGTAGCCTGTTGCTTTTCTGTTAGCCGCAGGAGAACAAAAGATAAATGATAAGATTCAAGGTTGAAAACTAGAGCTTGCCTGCTTCAGTTAGTCTGTCCAATATCGGCTTGGCAAGAACGATATAGCTCCTAACACTTTATCAAGGGCTTCAAATATGTGTTACCTAGGTGTAATCAAAATATTTCATGTTGTCTGCATAAAGAATTTAACATTTTCTATAGAAAGATCTGCTCAATTTGTCAAACATGTACTGAAATCAAACCACCATTTTACAGACTTTCTAATTTTTTTCGTTTTATTTAACAATTCAGACGCCTTAATGAAGGTTTAATGTTTTCATATTTAAAAAATGAGAAACATTTAACATCGGCAAATAATTCAAACCAGAAATAAAGTCATCTTCTGAAGACTTTGTGTTTTTTCATATCCATCCTTTTTCATATTCATAGATTTTCATATCCATACATTTTCATATTCATACATTTTCATACTGTTGAATTCACCTCTAGTTTTCCCAGATATTATTTGTTGAATATTTTTGTCCGCTTTTCTCTTTCTTTTCTGCATCCGGGGTATGACATTATGTAACATACCCATGATACGGATATGTGTGAAACGTACATAGAATGTTCATAACATATATACATAGAACATAGGAATCCCGAAACACGAAAAACACGACTTCTTAGTTCAGGTACGAAACTTTTTATTACCTTTGAGTTAAAAGGTTTTTCGACATAAGGAGAGAGGCACAATCTTTCTACGCTGACTTTTCCATCTGCACCCCCCACAACATGTGTGGCACCCGCCACAAGGCCACTGGCCTGGCTTCGACGAGCAAGCGAAAGTCAACCTTCTTTCTCCGAGCCAGGACTCAACTCAACTAACTGACTTTTTCAAATCCCCAGAAATCCTCTGCGCACGCTTCTGGTGCATGACGTCATTCACATCCCCAAGTCCTATCTGGGATTTTTACTTTGACATCTATGAACGACACATCCTCCCCGCACGCGTGTCAACACCTGTGCTCAAGTTTGCACCAAACTAACCCATGTGCTGAGCCGAAAGGTTCTCAGCCTAACTAAACCCAAAGGCAAGATATGTAAAACAAAATTCCTCGGCCATTATATTACAATTAAACTGACATCTGATGATGTATAAAATATATCACCAAGTTAAATGGGTTGTCTCCTGTGGTCAACCCCACTCTCTAAAGGACATGTATGACACCATATAATTGGTGGACACGTCTTTTCAAATGAACCAATCGTTGGTTTCCAAGACGTTGGAGCCAGATATCTAAGACATGTATAAGGCTCTTTCTATTAACAAGCTTGGTAAAGAGCAGACGTTAAAATTGTCTCTGCTAAAATTCCAACCGGAGCCGTATGAAGTACGTTAAACTTTCGTATATACGACACAAGAACTTCAGTTATTATATGTTTATTTTCTATAATATTACACTGTTGCAAACAGAAAAATTGTTTGCAGTATTAATATGATACTTTTTAAATACCAACGTGTTCATGTTTTTCCTGATATTAACTTTCTTCTGTTAACTACATATTTGCGGCCAAAGTATCAAATATTTAAAAATATTTTTCAAACAATTATCTATTATTTTTTAATAGATGAGGTTCCAGTTTACTATTACTCTCAGGTAAACTCTGATTCGGAATAGTAGTATCTGTTTGGGTCTCATCAATGAATCAAATATAACTGTTCCTTTACTAAGGATCATTATAATTAGATATTTGAAACTATACAGCTATGTGCAAATTATTTGTATTAGATTGGAATAGAATTACTAAAGTTAGATAGCTATAACTGAAACAATTTTAAACTGTGTGCAAGCAAATAATTAATATCAAATAGAAATGTTGGTATGAGATTGTAATATTTGAAACTATTTGTGTGCAAACAAATGAGATCTAACTCGTTTAAAAATATTACCTGCAACCTGTTCGCTAACAAATCTCACACACACACACACACACACACACACATATATATATATATATATATATATATATATATATATATATATATATATATATAAAACAGGATTTGGCATTAAATAAACCACAAGGGTTGATATTCCATTAAACTCTAACCAACCATCTTTCTCTTCCTCTGTTTAATATTCAATAAGTACGATAACCCCAATATCATATCAATCCATCGTCCATCAACTGTGAGAATTAATAAAGACAAATAAAACTAAAATAAAACAAAATTTGATTAGAAATAAATGCAAAAAATGCAGAAACTCCCAGAAGCCCCTGACAGGAAAAGAGGTAGCGCATGTACAAAGAGGGAACCCTCTCGGCAAAAGAAAGAAGCCTGTCCTCTTTCAGCAGGGACCAGCAGAGTGACAATACCTAAATCTATCTTGCTACTGGTGGAAGGTTCCATGCATCTGTCTCTGGACGATACGTTGGCTAACCTTTCCACTTGTAGCAGCCGTCTCTTTTACTAATGACCCACGACTAAAAACACCAAATAATGGAATTGTCAGAATCACAATTAAGACACCATATAACGGACTTAACAACTACAACTGAAAACCCCGGATTAAGACATATCTCCCAAAGGCATCTAATACGTTAATGCATTGAACGCCAAATTTGGACATATATGCCCTAGAACGACTAACACATTTTAACACCTTGACGTGGAGACGTAACCATTTCGTTTGTATTCAGGAAGAATTTCCTCACCCACTGAATGGTTGTTGAACCCAGGAATAAAGGCAAAATATAAAAGATATATTGGCCTCCTATATTCACTTCTTATCTTCTTTCTATATAATTCTTTTGCAGCTTTCATAGTTAAGAAGTTAAACCAGCAAGATAACGTGGGGTAAGAATAGAATAACCCAGATACCAAACAACAGCATAAATTACCTTGAAACCCCATACATCATAGAAACAAGAATTTGTCCTTTCCTTAAGAAGTGGAATATTTAGCAACGAATGAATTGTTTTATTTTTCTCAGTTCCCAATGACAGCGATGAATTAATTAATCGTCAACTTTATAATTTAGTCATTGTAAAATTAGAGAATATTTCAATTCATTTATTCATATATCTTTGTCAGACTGCAAATGAGTATAAAATGTCCAAGTGGTGTCTACCCATTTGATTCTAACGTTCATTTTATTTATTCACTTCAGTATTTGTTAGAGTTTTAAAATAACTTACAGATTTTTTTAATGAATTAAATTTTTAATAAAACTTCACAAGAACTGATTTGTCTTTCCTGGGCTTGTAACTCAACAAGGGAAGTAATTTAAAAAAAAAAGAAAGATGTTATTTCCCTTTAAAATAGATACATGCATCGAGTGTTGATAGGTTTTATACAAAGCTTTTACTCCTAATAATAAAATATAGGTATGAATGAGACATTTCCAGTATTGATAGGATACAAAATTTGTCTTGCCAGAACGAACAATAGTTGTGAGTTTGAAAAATTCAACACATAATTTTTTTAAAATTCATAACATATAAAGTAAAATCATATTCTATACTCTATTAGCAAAAAATAGCGAAACTTTTGTTAATACAATAGCATTAAATTCCTTTAACTTAGAGAAGACAGCAATTTCCAATCGAATTCCCAAATTGATAATTGGGTCAGTGTTCACTTAGATCCTTATAATTTCTGAAAGGATGCTAATTATAGGGCACTTTACGTAATAATAGAGTATTTTACCTTATTTATTATATTTATAGCCGAATGAAATAGTTATTTGTTTAGCACTATATTTTTTAGGCACACAAATGAATTACGAAACTTTTCTTTAACACACAACAAGGAAAACTTTTTATTTGCAGCTTTGAATATGGTTTGCTTTTGGTGCTGCAAGACTCGTGGTGTTTAGGCTTGTTAGTATTGGAGACGAAATGGCTTAGCGGGATGTTGAGATGACAGCGTGTTACTGGACGTGTGAGGGATTGTGTTTAGAGTCACCGTGTATTTTTGTGTGTCTGGTATTTTTGGGGAGAGTATGCTTTTTCTCCATTCATATGGACCAGAAGTGAAAAGGTGACTAGTGTGTCGAGAGCGGAGTTACGCTCGGTCGACATAGCCAAGTTTTTGGGGTGACATGCAGTGGTGCCTGTGGAAGGCACGCTGAATGTTTCTAATTTATGTTCAACTGGGATTCCTCGTAAAGAATCCATAAATTAGATGGTTCCCTCGTTGAGTGTCCATGTTGCTGCTACTAGTGTTAAAGCCACAGTGAGATGTCCACACTGGGTGGCTTGTCTAACTAAAAAGCATCGCTAAGCAGGGACGACCAGAGGCACGTCTGTTCTGGTCGCCGTCTCAAGCCGAAGAGGATGGATTTGGCCGCTCACCCGTTTTGCTAGCCGGAAATGAAGGTCCGGGCTGAATACGATTAGTCATCCTGATTGGGTGAAATTCAGTGTTGAATTAAATTGCGCGCCAAACCAAAATACGAGATTTTCCTCTTCTCTACATATTCATTCCCAAAGAAACTGTTCCCGTAAAACGATGCTCCAAAAAAAAAAAAAAAAAAAAAAAAAAAAACTAGAGCATTGGTTTGCTCATGTGACACAGAATTCTTTAACATTGTCACTAGAGATATATTACCATCATTTCTATTCATAATCGGCATATATTACATAGAACGAATATTAATAAATCTAAAGAAAAAAAATTGTCTTCACATTAAAAAAGGCATGAATCAGACAAAATCCCCGTAAAAATTATTACTGATGCAAATCACGCAGATGATCAAGCGCTTCTTGCAAGTACACTTGCTTAAGCCGAATCTCTGTTGCATAATCCGAAGCAAGTAGCAAGAGACACTGGTCTCTCAGATGAAATAGAGTTGGTGTGTTTTAAATAAGATAGTGCCATCTCCTCATCATATGGCAAGCTCATGAAATTAGTAGACCAGTTCACATACCTCAGTAGCAATATTTCATTTACTGAATCGCTATGTCAACATACGCATAGGTAAAGCATGGATACCAACTGAAAGTTTAATAACCATATGGAAATTTGATCTCTGTAATAGAATAAAAGTGGAATTCTTCCAAGCTGTGTCAGTATTACTGTATAGTTGCACCACTTGGATTCTGACAAAACGGCTGGAAAAATGTACAGCAACTTACCTTCGAGCTATTAAAGCAAGTCGAGCAAGAGATGTTGGGTACTATTGGTGAAGTAAAGACGAAATCATTTGCTACGTTTTTCTGTGGACTCCTACACATGGACACACCGGTGTTGACCGACAAGCAAAAATTTACATACATCAGCTCTGTGCAGACACTGGATGCATTCGAGTGGACTTATGAAAAGCAATGATCGATGGGGACGGATAGCGTGAGAGAGTCAAAAGAATCCGTGGTGTCGACACACACACACACACACACACACACACACACATATATATATATATATATATGCAGTATTTTCTCTTTTAAGACATGTTTTCTTAAATAAGATCAACTTCAAATTTAGCAGCCATATTCTAAAATACCTATAGTTGATTCCCCGCCAATTCTTCTTCTTACCTCTTGTAAAATTATTTTCTTTCTTAAATTCTCCTTCCATTTGTTCTACCTATTCTTTACACAAATGTATTTGACTCGTCAATGTTTTCGTCATTTTATTATTCGCTCTCAAAAAGATGACTGCAGTTGGGGTTGAAAGTATTTGGGAAACATACGGCGCTCTCCTAAATTCATTCCCTCCAAAAGTCAAATAACTCATACTATGGTGGTGACGTTGAATGTGTAGTTCCCACAATTTTGTGGAGGGTGACATTAAAATATAAGTAATATAGACAGCACAGACAAAAGAAATATAATGACGACGTGATAGAATACAATAGACAATTTTATGTACTAACAACTAAGCAAAAAACAAAAACAAAGTAGGATATTGTTCGTTCGATATTCATGTGCGTGCTGGTGTGAATGATACAAATATACAAAATGAAGTACAAACAGCCTGGTCTGGTTGCCTGCTCCCTTTCCTCATTGGTGTGTCTTACACCTGTACGGGCAGCATATTCTACAGCCCCAGCCGACAAGTCTAACGAATTATTGCTTTATTTCTAAATTCATATCGAATTCTATTTATTCCTGAAATACTGTGAAAATGAATCCCTTTATAAAATGTATTTTTTTTCAGAGGAGTATGCGATTGGTGTTATTACTATGAACGTTTAGTGTTTCGACGGAGAAAACGGGACGAGAGGGAATCTTACTGAAGGTTCAGGGCCTCTATCTTCAAAAGACAATAAACATTGACAGAGCAGCTGAAATGGCTGCAGTACAGAACCTAAGTATGAGGGCCAAATCAGTGCATGTTGACATGATGAAGATGACTGAGACAATGAAAATGTATCACACAAGGAACACCAATTTTGTTATTCCCATTACATTCCAAGAAATAAATGCTGTATCTCCAGACAAGAAAAGTGTGGATGCTAAGTGTATGATATTGTTGGAAAAAGAGAGGAAAGTCTTCCAGATTGACACTGGAGCAATGGTCAATATGCTCCAGGAAAATAAGTGAAGGATATTAAACTATACCAGTGTGTCCTAACAATGTGGAAAAGGGCCTCATTGAAACTGCTAGGAGTGTGCTAAAGGATCATCAAAAATTCCTAAGAACAACCAAAAATACTCAGTCGAATTTTTTATTTTCTAGGATAACGACAAATGTCCACTTCTGTTAGGTCTCCGAACATGCAAAGAGATAGGCCTTGTAGTAAAAGAAAAGAATTTTCACCGCATTGCTGCTGTAACCAGGGAACAGGAATTCAAGGATATGTTTGATGATAAACTTGTCAAATTACTCATTGCAGTTGAAGCCTGAAGCTGTACCAGTGGTAATGGCAAATAGAAGAGTGCTTATTTCAAACTGGCCATAACAAAAGGCAGGACTGTAGAAGCTAACTAAAATGGGTATCATAGAACCCTTGGAAGAATTTAACACCATAGGTTGGTCAGTTGGTCATCACTAACAAGAAAGATGGTTCACTGAGAATATGTTTGAACGCCATGAACTCAACAAAGCGCTTCTCTGTGAACACTACCCTATGCTCTCTTAGAAGATGTTCTAAATGAAATGAAAGATGCCAAAATATTTACTAAAAAGGATTCATGTTTAGGATATTGGCATGTAAAACTTGACGGATCCAGTGAATTCTTTCCAGATGTGCTTTGGGTAATTTTGTTTGGTAAGACAACCATTTGATTTGAACTCTGCCTCTGAAATCTTTCAGGAGAAAATACAGGAACATTTTCAAAGCATGGAAGGAACAGCCATTATTGTGGATGACCAAGTGGTATTTGATTGAACTCAGGAAGAGCATAACAAATGGGTATGGTTGCTATTTGAAAGATACCATACAGCTGAGTTCAAAATTTGAGATGAATTTGCATGCTATTACTTTCATTAAACATCGGATTACCAGCAAAGACATTGAGGTAGACCATGCCATCCAAAACATGCCTACTCTAGAAAATGTAGCAAGTTTATGCAGATTACTGGACATGGGCTTCTATGTGGGTAAGTTCATTACCAATTTGACCTCCATCATCAGCCCCACTTCAAGACCTCACAAGAAAGACACAACAAAGATGGATAGTATATTAGTCTATATTGTTATTTTTTGGCTGAAGCCTGGTAATAAGGGCTTGTGGATATTCTGCTACAAAACATTCAATAACGTCAAAGCAGTAACTTTCATAAATTAGAGTACAATTTTTGAAGGCTCATTCAGAACTCATGTTATATAATTACGGAATGATTTTTTTTATATTAATCATTTTTCGTTAATTATATTTTATCATTCAGTTTGGTTGGGCTTTGAACTATTCGGCTCTTAGTTCAGGTGCACAGACATTGGGTACAGTTTACGCTCGTGCGCAGAGGATATGACAATCACAATTCTCATAATAAACCCCAGATAGGAAATGAGGCTGGAGTGTGAATGACGTAATGCCCGGAAGCGATGGGCTGAGAATTTGGAGATTTTGAAAAAGACGTCAGTTGGGTCTCGGCTGTGGGCAGTCGAGTTGGAGTTTACTGAGGAACAGTCCGGTTGGTTGTCGAATGGGGACCGGTCGAGAAGGTAGTCTACTTTGGCCATGTAGACGGACAGTAGAAGTTGAGTTCCGACCATGGTGTTGAGAAGTTTGGGTTTCGACCGTTGACGCATACGGTTAAGTTTTTCGGGTCCCGACCAGCGAAGATGAAAGGAGATCTAAAACTCTATGAGATGTGCCGAGCGTTTGAGTTTTATTAGTATAGATTGATTAAGAATTGTGTGTCTCTCTCTCCTCGTGTCGAAGAACCGAACTCAGAAGTCAAGAAGTAATAAACGTTCGTATCTGAAAACAGTGAGTTCGCCTGTTAATGTGTTATGTATTTACCTGTAATTGAATTTGTACATGTACCGTTGGATTAAGATATCATTATGATTATGATATGATTATGGCTATGATTGTGAGTATACAACACTTATATATATATATATATATATATATATATATATATATCGAAAATGATGTGGCAAACAATAACATGTATAAACGCTGGAACTGATCAATCTACACTTGTCGTAACCTTTCAGAACTCCTTTTTTATTACCCAAACAGGAGTATTCACCTCGAAAGCTATCACTCTAATGGCAAAAACAAAATCTAAATCGCGACTAGCTCCATGCACCTACTTCTGGGACAAACGTGAAAAAATATAAAGGGAGATAAAATATTTTCCGACCAATCGGCAACACACGATTTTCAAGCATTTTCTGAACTGGTTCGACTCAGGGACCTTGAAGAAATTCTGAACCGTCACTAAGCTGCAACAGCAGCAGCAGCAGTGTCCTCAGCGATGACCACGCAGTAGCAGTATTTCGAAGAGACCCTGACGTTACATTCGAATTATATTATCCAATGACAGCTTATCTCTGTACAACAATCGAAAATAGAGACTTTCCTTTATCTAATACAGGTCTTGTCTCTCCTGAATTACTTCTCATTCTTTTACTATTAGAGCAAGTTATAGTATCCAAAGACGGCGACAAATGTTCAAGACCTGCCTTCATTTGTTGGTACTATAGCTCCCGCAACACACTTGGGTAAAAAGTGGTTAATTTTCGTATGGCTTGTGTGTATGTGTGTGTGTGGATGGTTTGGTTATCGGAACTTTATTTCGAATCTGTAAACTAGAAATACTTTTATTTTAAACGTAGTCAGAGATATCGCACCCGCTGTTCCATAGCCACAATTAACGCCATGTGCGAAATGGTGAAATGGACATATAATGTTCATAACGATAGAACATATAAAGAACATATAGAAAACTCAGAACAAAGGAATCTCGAAATTCGAAAACACGTAACGACTTCTTGTTCAGGTACGAAACCTTTTTTATTAACTTTGAGTTAAAGGTTTCGACATAAGGAAGAGAGACACAATCTTCTATGCTGTCTTATTCATTTGGCCCCCATCTCGAGCGGCCCCCATAGGGCGCAAGTTCGCCTCGCGTCTGCGAGCTCCAAAAGTCGATCCTCCTCGTTTCGCGTGTAGTATTCAACTCTCTAACTTTCTTTCAATTCTCCACAAACCTCTGCGCGCTTCCGGTGCGTGACGTCACTCGCACTCCGTCACCCATTTCGTCTCGGACTATTGTGACATCTGAGTGACACCTTCGTCCGCGCGCGCCCGCGTTAACAACTGCATCAATGTTTGCACCAAACTAACCCATGTGCTGAGCCGAAAGGTTCTCAGTCTAACTAAACTCAAAGGCATGAACCGAAATCCCTTGGCCATTACGTTACACCGCTAACAATCATCCTTATACAATAAAGTCAATATCTATTCAAAGAGAACAAATTAGAATATAAGAATTAGCAGGCCTTTGATAGACATGTAAACAAACAAACAAAAAAATAGCCACTCTAACAAACAACAATAAAAGAATTTGTAAATATATAAAGCTTTAATAAAAAATTTTTTATAAATATCTATTTTACAAAGGAAGTTTACAGAGTTAAATTGTTTTTCTTTTTTAATTTGTAAATAGTTATT
Source organism: Sepioteuthis lessoniana (assembly GCA_963585895.1). NCBI lineage: Eukaryota > Metazoa > Mollusca > Cephalopoda > Myopsida > Loliginidae > Sepioteuthis > Sepioteuthis lessoniana. Next base: position 79,125,022 of record OY757913.1, on the reverse strand, counting down.
TCACAGGGAAAGTGTTTACATACAGACTGAGTTGAATTGCTGTTCTTTTTTGTTTTGTTTAAAAATGAGTTAGTCTTAAAGATTTTATCTTGTACTCACAAATTCTTTTAGTGGATTATAATCAAGAGGATTTATATTTCAGATCGAGCAGGGATATTTTCCACTCAAATTCTTGGTGCTTTTGCTTTTTTTTTTTCGACGTTTACATGTCCGAAGTTGAAGCGCAACTGACTTTGCGAAAGTAAAAAAAACAACGAAGATACAAGAGCCAGTGATAGCGGGGGGGGGGGGGGACCATAAATCAAGATTTCTTTCAAACAATTATCTGGTCCTTTCTTTAAAAAGCTTAGTATTTTGTTTAATAGGCATTACACGAGATTTTTCTTTGACCATGACGCTAATTGCCGAGTAGTTTATAGGGGTGGTGGAATGTGACTGATAATTTATTCATTGCTTATATTCCTTTAATTAGTTCTAAAAGTTGTCACATTAGTTATAATGTATTTTGTGCAGTTAAAAAAATAGTGGCCTTTTCTAGAGAACAAGTGGCAGCAAGGTTCTTCTTCTTCTTCTTCGTCTTCTTCTTTATATATATATATATATATATATATATATATATATATATATATATATATATGCTTCTTCTTTATATATATATATATATATATATATATATATATATATATATATATATATAAACATAACAAATTTGGGTCCTACATGTGTGTGAGCCAAGCAGCTTTTCAAATTAAGGAAATCAGAAAAAAAAGAAGAGAAATAAAAGGAAGAGAAATAAAGAAAAAAAAAAGGAGTCATACTTACGATATTTTTTTTTATATCTCCAGGTTGTAAGTGTTATAAAGTATATGTTCAGACACAACAAATCAAATAACATGTGGGATGTTGTTGTATTCATTTTTACTTTTTATGCTCATCTTCGGTTCAAAATTTTAACAGTTTTGTTAAAGTATTTTTTGCCGTGTATAAGCAACCCTGTCGCACAAAAGAGTCATGAAAAAATTCGTTACGGTAACAGTACGAATTGTTCGCTTCGAGCAGCATTTCGTGTTACCATAACAACGGAATTTCTCATTATTCTGTGATAATTTTAGATCAATTTTCTCTAGATGGAGATAAATCCAGACTTTCAAAATCTCAAAATACTACAGAAATACCAAAATGCAAGTTTATTAATGACAATAAGTAATTAATTCTATACTTTCCTTGGCTACTCTTAAATGAGAAGAGAGCAAAACAAGAAACTAAGCTTCGGTTCTTTAGTGTTAACTGTACTGTTTTCCTATCGGCTTCTATAATTTTTGATAAATCTTTTTTCAAAAATCAATAAAGTAGATTTACCACTTAACATTGAAAAAGAAGAGTCAATTAACTTGACACAAAATTACAATAATAGAGCGCCAAACGAGGACTGAACTCAATGGATTCATTATAGACCAAAGGAAAACATTCGGAAGGATGGATATCAATTTTGATCTGATCTAGATATCTGGTGAACACTGTTGATACACCCTTATTTTTGAACCTGTGTATGTATCTACATATTCGATAATTTACTGTAATTCGGTTATGTTACCTAGACATTTAATACTGATTAAATTGAAACATATTCAGATTGTTGCATCTTTATTTTCCGACAGCGAAGAGAAGCATGTGGAAAACTTATTAGCCGGACGAATATTATAAAAGTGCAAATCTTAGCTATCACCGTTGATACTTCATTCCAGTGTTAGTGTTACTTCACTACTGGACTTTGTCTGAAAGAAAGTGAAATTAAAAGGAATTTAAAAAAGCGCACGTTGCTCAGAATGACAGATGAAATTAGTAAAACTTATCTTATTGCATATAACTGCAATATGATTATGGGGTAAGTTTGGTTTCATGTATATTCGTCCTTTTATATTGTGAATCTCCTCCCTTTCTTCTTTTTTTAAAAACAGGAATTGCTCAAAATTGTTTTAATTTATATTGACATTGAGTTACTAGAATATTTACACTTAAAAAAATAAATAAATAAAAGCAGTTGCAGTTATAATTATTCATTGAATTAGATAAAACTGAATTAGCAAAGATTTCGTGTTTTTAGTCTTTTTATTTTTTTTTTAATGAGAACCGAATTTTTGATAATAATAATCGTCAGTAGTAATTCAGGCATAACAATTAAACAAAAACTTTAATTGTTTACAAACCAGTTCTTTACCCTGATCGGTTGTTGGATTTGTAAAATACACGGACTGGATCCCTGCTAAGGTGGTAAGACCCTCCCAACCTGTGTCCTGGATATGACTCTAAGCTATCTAATGATTATGCTCCAGTTCTGGAGATTTGGGTAATGCGTAGTACCCTTTTATTGCCATTACTCCCAGGTTCAATCTGACTCAGAGTGGTAGGACTTGTTAGGGTCCCTTGTAGGTTATTTAATGGCAAATCCTGTATGTAAATATATATTAAATATATATGATTTACAAACGTATAGTCTGTCGGTAACATTATTTGCAAACGGTCCAGACCAGATTTGTTTCCACACATGTTTTCATGTATTGCTATCTAACATTAGTAGTTTTCTTTGCACACAGTTAAATGGTCCAAGTTTACTTAGTTCTATTTGACCCATAGATTGGAACCTAACAAGTTTCAAGCCTTGACCCGGCATTGCTTAGTCGGTGAAATAGGAAATCAGGATTGGTTGGTTTTGTTTAACGTGTGAATTTGACATCAACTGTTCAAAATGTACAATTGCCTCTTTATTTCTTCCTTTTTATTCATTTAAGTGGAAAACAAATAATCACTTTCAACATTGTTCCTGTTATTTGCAGCAAATGTACTATTGTTTTTTATACCGTTCCACACATTCAAAAATGTTATGAAAATATACAAAGAAGATAATTCTTCTTTATTGAAATTTGAATCTTTTGGAAACTTCATGTAAAAATGGTGTACACAACATGTGGTTTAAGTACAAATAATTATCTACAATCCAAAAACTTTAAAACACAAAACAATTGCATTTTTCCCGTCTTCTCAAAAATAGTCTTTTTTTAAATACGAGTCTGAAAATGTCAAACGTTTCCCTTTTTAAATGTTAAAAAGTGCAGAAGATGGATGACTTTTTAAAATTATATTCTTTAATTTGTTTCTCTTTTCCAAATGACACAATTCCAAAATTGACATGCACACTAACTACAGAAAATGGTATCCAATTTCCTTTAATTAGTCAGTATTCATTTAATTATCATGTATAACAGATCTCTCCTGGTATTTATTTCTCTTACATTGAGAGATTTAGTTTTGGATTGACAATTCTAGTCTGTTTGGGGGCATCATTTGCTTCTTTGATATATTCATGGAATTTGGTATAACATTCACTTACTTGTATGGGTATCATATATACTATTGTTATTATCTAAGGGTTATACTACATACTTTAAGTCATTTTGATTATATAATAATTATTATTATTTATTTATTATTATTTTTTTTCAGTGTAACTTTTTTAGGCTTTAGATAATACAGAAATTATTGTTTTACGTTGTTTTCCATCACAGATGAAACTATATTTGTACATATTGATTTTATTTGATAACTTCATCATAAATTAATTGGACCAGGAAAATAGATATAGAAAATGTGTTTAAAAATTACATTTTCTACATCTATTTTCCTGGTCCAATTAGTATCATTAAATTTAAAAAACTAAAATCTATTAAAATATCAAAAAGATGTTTTAATTGTTAGATTTAATGGAACAAAATTTAATTTAACTTATTGAACTTTTCGATAGTGTAATCGGTTTCTGATATATTTCATCATTTTTTACAACAAAATAGTTCTTAGGCTTTTCATTTATTTGTAACTGGAAAGTACATTCCAGTTTATCTTATTCAAACTGCTGTTAAATAACCTCATGAAATATTGACTAAAAACATTGAAAATAAATGGAATACTAAGATACTTTTTAAAAATTCTCCTTTTCTTGAAAATGGTAATGAAATAAAATGAACTGCAGCAGGATAGAAATTGTAACATTACTGACTAAACTTCTCATTAATTTCTTGAATAATTTTTTGAAATTTGTAAGAATCTTCTTTCTTAAAATTAACATTTCATATAATGAATTTTATTATGCACCCCCTATAAAAGTACTTTGTTTAAACTATTTACTAAAAAGAAACAAAAAACTATTTTCATGACCTTTTAACTCCCCCTCCCCAACTTCCTTTAGCTGATGACAGCTTAATTTTTAAATTGAGAATTGAATTTCTGATGGTGATCAAATCCAAATATTGTTAACTCAGGAAATTTATGAAATTGACTTCAGTGATGAGATATTGATCCATTCACAAGTTTTAATTGTGACCTAAATCCTTTATCAGTTTTGTATTTAAATCTGATAAACCACTCAATAAAGCTTACTTCTAATTCGGTATTATGAGATATTGCCTTTTTACTTTTGTTGTTTTTCGTTTTTTATACAGGTTCTGTGGGTAGCCTTTTAATCTTATTTAACTCCAAGGTCATGATAGGATTGATGTCTAGCCTCTGTACAAGAACAAAAAAAAAAAAAAATTATACAAGTATATTTTTATCTTAATTTTCTCCAAAAAATGCTATGAAATTTAAAAGGAAAAAATATTCATGCAAAGGTAAGCTAGAAATTTGGCAGATAATAACCAAGTGAGAAAATGGAACCTGTTAGCAGAGTTCAAATTCCAGTCAAAGGCTTTTTGTATTCTTTTTCTACTAATGCTCTTGGGAAAGGCATGAATCCATTTCCTCCTAGCTATAGGTAAAATAAGAAAGTTGTTGTGTACTCTTTAGCCATAGTTTGTAACCAGTCTGGAAGGAGAGCTGAATTCAAAACCTGGTACTCAAATCCCTGAAGCAATCTGTTATTCTTGCAATTTTTAAAAGAAACATCAGTAGTGGTGTAAAGTGTGGAGATTTACTTCATAGGCAATGTTGGTCTTCCAAACATCCTTGTATAGACTGTGAGCCCATCTATGATCTCACAAGACTAATTCCATACAATATCCACAAGAGTAGAAAGTAGAATTTTATTTGATAGAATCTTTGTAGTTATAAACTAATCCAAATTTGGATGTTCTATAAATTTTGTATTGAAGTGGTAAGGATTGAACTCAATTCATCTTTTTTTCTTTTTCCCATTGATTACACTGGTCTACAAAAAAAATTGAAATGGTGTTCAGACACAAAACATCTTTTTTAGCAAATTTGAGAGTGCTGAATCTGAAAATGACTTTATTTTTCTTGGTTAGTTACCATTTTTGCTGTACAGAAATGCTTCATTTTTGGAAAACATTTTTTTCATTTGTTTTCTGTATATATGATATTGACTAATGGCAATATTTCTTTAAGTAAAATAGGAGAAACCTCTCAATTTATATTTAAACCAACAAATATTGGTCTGCTTATTAAGAAATACTATTTTTGCAATAACAATCTGACACTAAGTCTTTAAAAATAGCACAATCGAACATACCAAGACCAACAAGTATTTTCATCAAATCATTTAATAAACAAACAGCAGAAATAAAACCATCATGAAGTTTTATGTTAAAAATTTTCTCTTTCTTGATTAGTTGTCATGGTAAAATAATCAGGGACTCCAGTTTATTATTTTAATAGTCGACCACGGGATGGTGGAAAAGAAAGGAACATTTATGAGGAAGAGGATCAAGGCAAGCAAAGAGACAGAAAAAAAGCTCTAAGGAAGAAATGAATGGGAAAGTCTAAGCCCAGGATAGCAGTGAATGCCTGGGTTAAAAATAGAAATGTATCAGCAGCGAATCAGCAAGGGTTCTGATTGGCTGAAAGAAACTCAAATGGAAAAGCTGTTAGTGGGAGTGAATGCAGGATAGAAAACAGGAAAAGTGACTGTTGGGCATGAGACACAACGATGTAATGACGACAGTTGAACACTGGCCATGACGATGTGAAGAGGGCTGAAAATTATGGTGCCCATTTTGGGTGAGCTCTGCAAAGGGGGCTCACACCCACTATGAAGCAGTAAAGATGGAACCAGCGAGCAAGCACGTGTGCGAACTACAACAGAAAACGAGAAAGATAATTCAAGATCTGTGTCTGCACTCTCTCTCTCCTCACGACTGTATTTATCTCTCTCTAGCTTAAGAGTTTGATTCGGTTCGTACTCTGTTTCTCTCTTTTCAACAACTATTAAGTGAATAAACTTTTTATTAATGAACCAAGATTGGGTTTTTGTGTGTTCATCACTTCTTCTTTTCATCATGGTAGAGGTTACCATGAGGTCTGACTGACACTTATGGCGTAGTGCTACACATATAGACCTGTTAGACATGATGTGGTGCAAATGTCTGTGATGTAGTAGTAGTACAAACATCCATTTGAGAGCCATAGCATTACAACTTTCTAGTTGGTGTTTTAATGGTACATCATGTTCAATGTTATTTAAGTCTCTTTTGATACTCCAGCAGTACTCAGCCATCATTTGTTTATTCCACTGTCCCTGGTAGTGCTCTTCCATTGTTTTCATATCTTGATGGAATTGTTTTTCTAGGTCATCCTTTACATTGCTGTAATTATCTGGAAATTTATCTAGATGGCTATGTAAAAAATGAACCTTAATACTCATATTAGCATCTAAGTCCTGTAGAATTTTCAATAACTTTTCCACTAACTCCTTGTAGTTTTTGGCCAGGTGATAGCCTAAGAAGTTTTTCATCATATCAATAAACGATGTCCAAGCACGTAATTCCAAGTCATTTATTGAATTAACAAATTCATCATCTTTACTGAGATTCCTGATATCAAGACCATCAAAAATTTCTGCTTTGATATGCAAAGGAAGGAAGATGAATTTTTTTCTTTTGGAAGGGCAGATGTTATGGTGAAACCATTTTCATGATGTTCATTATGTACAATGGAATAACTGCATCCAATTGAAATGGCTTTAGTTTCTTTGAATACAAAAGCTCTCAATGTACTTGGTTTCCTTCTCTAGTGAAGGGAAAAAAGTGATAGGATAAATTTATGAATATCAAATTTTAGGGTTTCATTTTTTTTTTTTTTTTTTTTATCTCACCTTAATTATCAGATTTACTAAAGTGTATTACTGATAAAGTTTTTATTAGCTAATTTTAATTTTGGTGGTGAACTGGAAAAATTCAGTACTTCTGTTTAATTTTTTTTTTTTTTTTTTTTTACTCAAAAAGACATTTTTCTTATAAAAATAGTTTAATTCAGGTTGCTGACATGAATTGCTTGGCCTCCCTGAAAATTGGTGGGTTTCTAGGACCTTTATTAACTAAATTTTGCAATCAGCCAAGATTGTAAATTGATCTATTTTCCAAAAATCAGCAATTACAGTGCAGCACAAACAGTAGCTAACCATGAAAAACTTTTTAAGTAATCAGCACTATTAAATTAGCTAAAATCCACGTTTTGTTTCTTGGTACCAAAAATCATGTTGACCAATGTTATTTGATATGAATTTTCACTTGGTATACACTTATAGATTTTATAAATTTTTTTCTTATTTCATTCTAATAAGGTTATGTAAGGCCAAACAAAGCTAACATAAAAGAAATCTAAGATGGTCAAAATGTAGTCTGCATATGTCAGTAATTCTGTTTACAGCTTCTCTTTTTTTCTGCCTTTGAATCTGTTTGTTCACCAGTCACAATTTGCTTTCTCAACTGACAAATCTGCAGCCTTTTTATCCATTCTTAATTTACATGTGAGCTCCTCATCATCTATATCAGACACATTTGGTTCATTTATATGCTGCTTTTTCTTTTTTGTGAACAAAACATGACAGGCATCACAAGCTCTGTGACGGCAAATTGACTAAAATCCCAAAACGGGACTTTATTTTCGCACGTGTGAAGACGGGGCAGGTTGGCACTTGATCCCCTATAGAATAAGTCCTTGTTCAGAGTTTTTCTCTCAGGCATATAAGACCTGGCATATTACGTGAGGGATCAATTTTTAGAGCCAGACTGACCGCCGCTGGCAAGGGGTTCCAAATTTCACACTATCACACATCCACCAGGCCGCTAAACTTCCTTCCCCTCAACTATGGAAGAATATGGACCTATAGGTCTAAGTCGTAATAATATTATATTGTAGTAGTCGACAACTCCGGTTTCCCGTGTGATATTTTAGGAATTAATAGGACAATTCTAAGCAAGATAACATAAGGCGAATAGAAGCTGGAAAGGAAGCATGAAATAATAACATAGACCACATGGTAACATAAAAGTACATGAATTCCTTTACTACAGTTATATACACTTTGAAAGTGTCAAAACATATAATAATTGGACAGTCCACGAATATAAATGTCTCTTCTTGACTTTTATTTTTCTTCAAATTGAGAGAGAGAGGTATACAAAATTTGGGTATAAAGGAGAAACGTCCCCAAAGTTACTTATCTTATTTATCGACGGGGTTCCACTGGAGAATCTTTCTTCTTTCACCGGCTAATAGACTTTATTCTATTTTTTTTACACTGGCTTGAAGAACCTGGGGTCCTTTGTGTCTCAGTAATTCTTTTGTCTTCCAACCAGAGTAAAATGGCTATGGTTCGTCTGCCCGCTACAAACCCTGCTCAAAAACTAATTTTTTTACTATTTACTTCAGCTGAGGGGAGGGAGTCCCCACTTCTGTTTTGGGGTCCCGGCCAATCATTTGGCTTCTCTCTTCTTCCTCTTGGTGTCCGGCGACCTGGGTAAGGTCACCAAGTACCAACATCTGTTTATCCCCTCTGTGACCTACATTCTTCCTTAATGGTCACTTTTTTGATGGCTTGATACTGTCAATTCAAATACGAGGAGTAGTAATTTTATCTCCCTCCTCCCAGTGGGATATCATGTGACACTCTTTGTCATCAGTTCTTATAGCCTAAAAGTTCTAATAGCATTGAAAAACATTGTCACTTCAATGTAAACATAAAATCACCTAAATGCTAGTAGATGGCAGATTTGCTGTCATTCTAATATAACTAGGATTTCTAATGAATTTGATGCTGTCATCTCTTCATGTAAGTAAAATTAACATCAGTGAATCAACAATTGTGGTCTTCTACACTGACTTTTCATATGAATTTCATGCAAATTTCATTTTTCATTCATTGTATTGACATGTCATCTTATTCAATTTTACATGATTGAATTATGGAATATTTTAAAAAACTGAACCAATATAGACAAATTAGTTCACTCCTTTTAAAATAAAGGAAAATTTTTTAAAAAGATAACAAAAAATAACTTTATCTTTCTTTATTAAATCTTGATATGATTCATCAAAATGTCTCTTATGTTTTCATATCTTTTCATAATTCAAGAATGGCTTGACCATCTATCAGCAATACATTACCTCTATTTGATTTTAGATCTCTTTCTATTTTAGCTGTGTTTCATTACTGGAAAGTTGTGAGTACAACAAAGATTTATACAAAGAGGCTGCATCATCTGGCAGTTCAACAATGTAACAAAACTAACAAAGTCTGGTGATACTCTGAGTTAGTGCTTAATGATGCTTTCATCCAGAAACCATGCTTGACTTTAAAGTCATGAACTGATGTTTTGCTTGATGCACAACTGCTGTTTTTTTTCCTTAATTTTTGTAGCAGACTGTATGATATCTATATTGATATATCTCTTTTTCTTTTCTAACAGTTTGCACATATAACAAGATTTGTGAATCTAGGAATATTAGACTTATAAATTTTGCAATAAAGTAATGTTTGTTTATGTTGTTATTTTTGTTTTAATCTGTTTTCATTTCTTGTGTTTTCGAAAATTAATATTCTGTCCCATAATAGTTGTTATGTTTACAAATACATATTACATACACTAAACCGTAACAACTTTTATGGAATATTTTTAAAAACTGAAGCAGAATGTAGAAGTCATTATTCTAACATGCAGAATAAACAAGAACAACAACACTTACTAGTTCAGTGGCCCCAGCTAGCATCCAGCTGGCAGACAAAAAATAAAATGGGTGGTAACTCAATACCAAGCCTGTAATGAGCAAGCCAGTGTATACACACACACACACACACACACACACACACACTAATATACCCATTCACTGGGCCAGCAACCAATCACTGTCCAGAGAATGGACTTAGCCACCTGAGAACAATGGAATGACCCAATGTCCATATAATCTTGCCTCAAGTCATAGCTCGTTGCTCTTTTACGCAAATGAGTATTTACTTACAGCTAATGAGCATTACAAACAAATTCTAAGGCAGAATAGATAAATTAGTTCTCTTATTCACTCCTTTAAAAAAAAAATTTTTTTTCAAAAGATAAAAAATAAATCTTTATCTTTCATCATTAAATCTTGATATAATTCATCAAAATGTCTCTTATGTTTTCGTATCTTTTCATAACTCAAGAATGGCTTGACTATCTATCAGTAATACATTACCTCTATTTGATTTCAGATCTCTTTCTATTTTAGCTATGGGAAGTACATAATGATGACTAAATGTAAAAATTAGTTGAATGATTTGATCTAAAATTGTAACTTTATCAACTCTAAAATTAATCATTCTAGCAGCCTTTATTGAATCCTTGCCTAGTAAGAGAGGTATGTTGACAACTACCACCTTCGTCTCAATAGTTATAGACACCTCACCACTATCTGCTAGCAGTAACACTTTCTTGAAGGATTTTACACAATTTTTATTCCTAAACTTAAAGGTGGATGTAGACTTGCTTCCAATTTCATGTACTTTCAGAATGTCTTTTTTCTGGTTAGCATTTCATATAATAGATTCAACTACATTTGATTTTACTTCAGCTATTATCCAGATGAGCTGCACTAAGTATTTCCCCCTCCAACTTCCCAAAATATATCATTCATTTTCACAAATAAAGTTATCTCCCTTTTCATTACTGAGCAATCTTTCACCCAATGTAAAATACTTTCAAACATAGAAGCATTTTGAGAGGTTACCACTTTTATCAGGTGGATTATTTTTTTTTTTTTTTTTTTTTTTTTTTTTTTTTTATCCATCTGACATTTGGCTTTTGGTATTGATCTATGATTCAGGAGCTCTTCAGTTTATTCTTTCCTAAAAAGGATTTTTTTCTTTTTAAGAATAATGTGAAGATCTAGCAGATCCACAAAGTTGTTTTTAATTATTGAGGTGTTGCCATCATCAGATGGTCTCCCTGGATTTGGCTTATCCTGACTAGAAGCATTATATTTGTGTGTTCTATTATATATTAGTTCTACTTTATCATCTTGTTTGGAAGCATTTCTAGAGTTTATTTTATCAAATATTTCTTTCTGTTGTTACATCATGTCATGTCACCAACTGTGAACCTGGTTATTGTTTTCTGTTTTTTTGAAATATTAGTGTTTTTTAAGTCTGGAGGTCAGTGTTCCATCTGTAACAGTTTTATTATAATTTGCACAGTTCTTGTTGAGATTCCTCAAATTCATTGATGAAATCAATGATTGTCATATTCAGTGGTGTCTAAAAATTTTCAAATTTCTCATAAGCCAAAAATGCTGACTGTTTCTCACTTCTTTCATATAGCTCCACCAATTCGAGCTTTTATACTATCTTTTGTTGTGATTCTAGCTCAACATCGTCTGGCTTCTCCTTTCAATATCTAATATAGTGCCCCTGCTTCCTCAATTCCAACTGTCTCACATTGTCAAAGTTTAATGTCATGCAGCCATTCCTCAAATTCTTCCTTCAACATGGTGGTGGATGGCTGCTGTATTTAACCTTTTAAAAGAAAGGGAAAAATCAACAGACCTTTTGTTCCCTCTTTATCTCTTTCAACTAAAGAGAGAAAGAGAGCATATAAAAAAAGTAGGTATATAGGATTAGTAATTCAACTATAAGGGAAGAAATACCTATAAAATATTTTGGTATTAATTCATGGTAAAAATCTTCATTCTGCAAAGTCTTAATATGATTAATTTTCCTTTTTACTCTTTAAGAATACTAATGATTTATAATAAAAAATAACACGTGCACACACACGTCAAGAATTTGCTTTAAAAAAACATTACCTTTTATCTTGATAAGAATACACTGACATTTTGGAATCAAAAATTTAAATTCTCAGAATATATCACTGCAAAATGATTATTTTCTCATGTAGTGGTGAATTCTATAATTCCTTGATCCTCTCTGACTAATGTGCTCATCTCATTATGGATTAAATCTAATATCATTTTGTCTCTTCAACTGAACCAGGGTATCTGTCTTGTCCTGTTTATAGTGTAATTAGGAAACAAAAGATATTAGATGTGAGGCACAAATCAAGTAGAAAAGAATTAAATGATACAAGATATCCTTTAAGCATGGACAGTGGAATGAGAACTAAGATAGCGCCCTGAAAAAGGCAGTGGGCTGCAGAATGTTGTGACTATAATAACCAAGATAAGAACACTAGTCTGAGTACATCAGTGTTATTGCAAAATAATTAGGGACTCTGGTTGATTATTTTGACAGTGAGTTGTTTCCCAGTGAGATTTAGTGGTTGACCACGAGATGATGAAAGAAGCATATATGAGAAGGCAAGCAGAGAGAGAGAATAACAAAACTCTCGGTCAGGATAGCAGCAGGATGTCTGGGTTAAAAATAGAAATGTATCAGCAACTGATTCTGATTGGCTGGTAGAAACTCAAATGGAAAAGCCGTTAGTGGAGATGCAGGATAAAAAACAGGAAAAGATGGTCAGTTGGGTATGAAACGCGACAATGTGAAGCTGACCAAAAATTTTAACACCCATTTTGGATGAGCTCTATGAAGGGGTCCCGCTGCATAGATGTGAAGAGAGAACCCTGAGCGAGCAGATGCAAGAACAACAAAAAATGAAGAAGATAATATTAAGGTCTGTGTCTACTCTCTCTCTTTCTTCTTAACGACTACTAAGAAGTCTTTTGTGTGTTTGTCATTTTTTTTTTCATGGTGAGGTTACAATGCAGGTCCAACTGACACTAACAGCATAGTGCTACACTAATAGACCTGTTAGAATTGTGGTCACGTAAGCATCTATTTTGAGATGTAGTATTACAGACATCCATTTGAGTCCTGTACCATTACATTGTAATAATGATAATTCTTCTCCTCGGATTCAAAATTCTCCTGCTTTATCAACTGGGGCTGACTACCCTCTGTCAAGGGGTAAGACCCCCACCTCTCCCCAATAAGACTACCTGTTGGTTGTGGGTGGCATCCTATAATGCTTGAGCATAGGATCCTGGTGTCTGAGCAGTCCATATGTTAGCAGCCAATGTAGTCATAAGACCTGCAACACTCCTTTCACTCTTACTGGATGAAACAGGTGATTGGCGAGGCCCAAACTGATCAATTGGCTGGTCATATCAAGCCCAAGGACCTATATGATTGTTTCAACCATATTCTTCAAATTGCTTGAGGCAAACAAATACGCAACACTTTTTTATGTTGAATGTGCTTGAAGGTGGTGGCTGAAGGTCAGTCTTTTGAGAAAACCAAGACTTTGAGTGTCCTGTTAATGACTCTAAACTACATTTGATGGTGAGGCTCTAGTCCTGAATTTTGGAGAATGTGGAATACCCCTTCATTACTCCAATGTCCACCCTGACCCAGAGAGGTTGTACCTGTTAGAATACCATCTATGAGTCACACAGATCTGTTCAATCATTTACTAAGGATTATTATTATTATTATTATTATTATCAATCATTTGAAACCATACAGATGTGTACAAATTGTTCATATTTGATAGGAATACTTGATAAATAGAATTACAAATGTTAAATAGTAATACTTGAAAACATTTAACTGTGTGCAAACAAAGGATTAATATCAAATAGAATTATTAGTATTAGATAGCAATACTTGAAAACATTTAACTGTGGGCAATTAAATAAATTCTTTCATTTAAAAATCGTTGCCTACAAACTATTTAACATTTTATATTATATATATAATATATACATTTAATATTTTGGCATTAAATAACCCATAAGGATTGATATATTATAAAACACCAACCTACAAAAAATGAAATTCCCTTTACTAGCTGAGAATCCACCCTACTGGTGTTAGAGAAATAGAAAATAATTGCATTATAAGCATAAGGTATAAGAAACCAAGTATCAGATTTGAGGTTGGTTTCTGTTTAGTAAAGGAATTCAGTGAAAGTGTTGGATTATATCTAAAGGATTATAAAGGTTGCACTTTATAGATCATACAAGAAAATTTAATGCAACAGTTCTTGTAAAATCAAAAGAACAAAATAAATTATGAGGTAAAGTTTTCAAACACTGGATCTCTTTCTCTTTGGATATACTCAGAAGTTTCTTATTGACAATAGAAGGAAATTTTAATAATTCTCTTTTTAGAGAATTTCCTGATTTACTGAACACCCCAGGTGATTATTATTGCTGTTAAATTCCATGGTCTTATGGAATCACAGAAAAACATAAGAGCATTGTTATTAACATTGTAATGGATAAGATTATTGAGAAAGTTGACTGTTCAATGGAAGTTGCATTAACATGGACAGTCAGTGCAAAGGATTCCTTGAAGATTGTTTATGGGTACTCTTTAAATCAACCCAAATTTTCCTACCTTTAAAAACAGCAGATCTCCAGCTTGAGATGGATGAAGCTCAAGTAAATTTAGAGCCATTCACAAGAACTGGCTCCACCTTGACTTATGAGACAGGAGATCATGTATTTTATATTTGTGATGGCATGCCTCAGGTCTGCTGTGAATCTGCTCACTGGTTTGTGTGACCCTCTCACTGTGTTTATATCACAAAGCTCAAAGTGGTGTCAAAAAAGAAAAGTTGACTTCAAGGTTTAAAGGACTGGACTCAGTCACAGATGGAGGGGTGTGTGCCACTTCCCCCATGTGTCTTCTGCAAATTCTACATTGCCAGATTCTAACAGATCACTCAAGCTCTAAGGGTGTCAGTAGACCCTGAGTGCATCTCCAACTCTGCTCCTTTCTCTGACTCACTAACTCTGACTTTTTGAATCTCTGACTAGACTTGTGTATAGGCGGGGGTGGATATTTTCAACTTCCAGACTTTTGACCACTCATTGACTAGACATAAAATATTACCAGACTGTGTGTCCCCAGAAAACTTTAAAAAGTGTAATAATTGAAATCTTTTAAGTCACTGCTCAGCTTTATCTGACCATCTCCACTTAGATACACAAAATACATAGAGATATATCCTGGCCCCTATATAGATATACACATATATGCATACCTGTGGTCAACTTGCAACCATACACATATGTACATGTACCCACATCTACTCATATGCCTTCCATGATATACATACTTGTCTAATTCTGTATACTACCACACCAAAAAAAACCCACAATTCTGGAGGGTTTCATCATCACCTGAATTACCGTTGCTTGAGATGTCAACCTATCTAACTACTCAACATTTCACCTCCACCCCCACAAAAAATAAATGAATAAATAAAATAAGAAAGGAATTTCCAACTGTAAAAAAATAAAATAGATTATAAAAATCATGAAGTGATTTGAAACCCTATCCAAAAAAAAAAAAAAAAAAAAAAAAAATCAGTTGAATCCTTATTTTCTAATAACAACAAAAAAGAAGCATAAAAAGAAAATCAAAAACAGCCACTTAATGTTAAGTCTTTTAGCTTCTTTTTTTTTTTTTTGAGCCCCATATCACACCCACCAGCACCCATATCTCTGCAGAGTTCTGCACTGACCAGTTGCCTTGAAGCTCATACTACTCTTTCAATGATTTTCACTCTCCTCCCCCGCTCAATAACTGTTTCTCTTCATTTTTTCTATATGCTCTTTCTTCATCATAAATTTTTTTCTTTCTCTTTTTCCTTTTTCTCATCCCTCTCTCTCCTCTAAACCTTTCTCTCCATCTCTATCATTTCTCTAACCCTCTCTTTGCTTTGCGTATCTCTTTCCTCTTCTTTCACATTTTGTGCCATCATTATGTTTATCATCTTCCCAGTATATAAAAAAGTACCCATTCCTCCCTGTTTTCTTTAATTAGTAAAAAAAAGTTTTTTGGTGTGAGAGCAAGTGAAAAAAAAAATCCCCAAAAGAAAGGCACCATAGGAAAAGGGTTATGAGAGAATTCCTTTCCTCTAATTTTTTTTCTTTTACTTTCTTTTTAATCAATGAGCCTTATCATTTCTCCAGCATAGAAATATTATAAAACTTCTCCAAAAAAACAATAAGCAATAAAAATTACACACTAAACTGACTGCAAAACCTTTTAACCACTAAAGGTAAAAACGTGGGAAAGAGACAAGAGTGAAAAATATATTGTAGCCTGCCAGCTTCTCAAATTCAAAGATCTTTGTTGATAAAATGCAAATTCATTCATGATGTTAGCTAATAGTTTTTCACCCCCTATGTTGAAAAGTGAATTTTCTGTTATCAACTTGAGGATTATTTTTGAGATAAATTAATTCTGCCGACTATCTCAGAGGTAGCTTATAATAGCAGATGAAAACATGTGGCATTTGTAAGCTCCTCTTGTTAGTATAATGAGATATTTCATTATTACTCATATTTAAAAGAGAGACTGTGACAACACAGAATTCTCATCACTCAAAACCAAAGAATACGCTACCTTTTCTTGCTATATAAAGGCAGTCACTGACCACAAAAAAGTCATCTCCATTACTACAGGGGTCTAGAATCAAAGTGTAGTGTGACCTTTGCACAACCTGGTCTACTCACTCGACTCCTCTCCCCATGCCAAGCTTCTGCTGAACATTCATTCTTGCTTATGATCCTGCTTAACCATGTTTGGCCAGCCTAGTAGCTGAAAATTTTCTAGCTGCCTGTGATCCCACTTAACCACAGTTGATCCTGTCGATAAGATCGAATGTTCAAGCCTACTGTGATCCTTCTTAACCATGGTTGATATAGCCAGGAGGCCAAATTTGCCCAGTTGGCTGGGGCTGTAGAATACACCGACTGCATCTCTGCAGTGGGGTAAGACCTCCCCCAATGAATGTCCTGGTATGACACTAAACAATCTAATGGTGAAGTTTCAGTTATGCTGGAGCTTTGGGAAATGCGGAGTACCTCTTCATTGGTATTGCTCCCATGTCAACTCTGGCCTGGAGTGGTAGCACCGGATAGGGCTCTATCTATGGGTTAAATAGAACTCAATTGTACTGCTTGAAATAGAACTTTTTTGTCACTTAAACTGTGTACTTATGCTAAACTGAATTATTTGAAATAGAACTGTTTTGACATTTAACTGTGGGTAAACAAAAACTATACTTATACTAAACTGAATTATTTGAATTAAAACTGTTTAACTATATTGAATAGCTTGAAATGGAATGTTTTTGACAATTAAACTGTGTACTTATGCCAAACTGAATTGTTTGAAATAGAACTGTTTATTTGTATAAAAATGGATTCAGCATTAAATAAACTGCAATGATTGATATACCATAAAACCCAAACAAATAAACAAACAGGAGGCCAAACATATTTGAGTCCATAGCCAAAACATGCTCATGTTGGCTTGTAGTGACCCCATCTATCCACAGTTGATCCTACCTGGAAGCTAAAAATGTACAGGCTCACAGTCAAAGTGCATGTGCTAGCTCACAATGATCCTGCCTATCTGCAATCAATCTTGCCTGGAAGTGAACACATTATGGTTTGAAGCCAAACCTGTCTTCTGTGGACTACATTCAAGCTTGCAACCAAACTTGCCGATCGCTGACAACACTCCAGCCAAGAGCTGTTCCTGCTGACTGCTTCAGCCATTCCTGCCAACCCAGTCATCTACTGACTGCACAACCATGGCATATAAACTGTCCTTATTAGGGCAAGCATAGTAGAAAGTCTTATGTTTACAACTGCGAATCATTGTTCCAGTTCAAAGACATCCTGTCCAGCCTGCTCTACCTGGAAGCCTTGTTCCAGACCACTAGCATCTGACAACTGGCAACGGCAACCTGACAACTAGCCCTCCAGTCCATGAGCATCAACCCTGCTTGGACCATCTTCAGCACTGAAGCTAACATTGACATACCCTCAATTAACCAATGATTGAATAAACCATGACATTGACCAATCCAGCTTCTGTAACATGATTCCACATCTTTGACCAACTCCAGCTACACCTACGACCTTCACCAAGACTACCCTGACCTTCTATACTTGGTGTTGCTATGACCCTTTAAACAGGTGAATCTCCTTTCAACACCACTGAGATGCAGCAGCGATCCTACACCATGCGAACCTTTCATGTATGAATCGCTCAATAAAGGCTCAATATTTTAATCTTACCCTTTTTTTCCTTGTTTGTCTAATCCTCTGTCAATCTCACATAATTTACAATGCTTGCAAGATTGATATATTAACCAGTCTTGCAACAAATATCTTCTCTTCCCTTACCCATAAGGCCAAAAAAAATTGTCTAGAGTGTTCTTCGTGTGTGTGTGGAGAAACATACCTGCCTATGCGTACACATATACATTCTTTTCTTCTTCCATGTGTGATGCTTCATTTTTTTTCTTCTGCTTTTTATTTCCAGGAATGGTCTTTGGCTGTGGTGATTTTTTTTTTTTTTTCACTTAGGGTCAATCCTGCACTTTATTGCTAGACAGCCCCCTTGCTATCTTTTTAAAATTTGGGTGACAAATTCCACTATTGAAAATTAAAACTTATGATATTTCAACCAAAATTTTTTAGAATTCAATTAAATTATCATTGAATTCTTTTTCTTTTAGAAAACCAGATCCATCTGATTTCTATTTTAATTATAAAGGTTTAAATCTTTTGCTAAATAAACCAAAACTTAAGTGTAATTAAAGCAACTGTGAAGGGAGAGGTAAACAGTGACTTTAAAAATAGCTTCTATTTTATTTGAAATCATTCAACTATTTTGTGTAAAACAAAAAATCATTACTTTCCAAAGATAACTGATTCAGAAGAACAAATATTAAATTACTGCTGAAATATTTTGGTCAAGTTATTGGAAAAAATTCCTACAATCATTTCAACCCTTTCAATGTGTAGATCTGTTTTGGGCTGAGCACAATTTTACTATACACTGCAAGAATTATATTTTTGATTTGTAGAGGTCATGTCAAATAGGAATAATAAAAGAATTTAATATTTGCTATCATTTACTGCAGTTGATTTAATGGAATAGCTCTTAATGAAGGTCCCTAAATCCTTGAATGAAGTTGGAAGAATTTTTTATGAGATCAGGTCCAGAGTATCTAAGAAGTAAAGGGTTGAAAGTGTTAAGCATAAATGATTATGGATATTTTTGCTACTTTTTAAAACTAAATAGAAAAAATGTATTATAAAAAGATGAATATAAAAGCAAACTTGTGTAGCATTAATTTTCTTGGAAGAACCAACATACAAGGAGCACACAATAAGTTTCCAGACTTTTTTGTATGAGCACTTTTATTGAGGGTACACACATGAAACTCTAGTCCCCTTCAAAGTAATCTCCTCCAGCTGCAATGCACTTGTTGTACCATTCCAATAACTTCTGGAAGGCCCCATGGAAGTCCTTGTGTGAGCGTGTCAATGACCTTCATCACAGCCTCTTTCATCTCCTCAATTGTCTCATAATGACAGCCTCTGAGCTTAGGGAATAACCAAAGGTCACAGGGAGCAAGGTCTGAACTATAGGGACGGTGAGGAACTGTCTTGATGCCCATCTTGGTCAAATAGTCTGTGACAAGAATGGATTTGTGGACTGGTGCATTGTCATGGTGGAAATGGCACTGACCTGATTTGAAGAGTGCTGGCCTCTTCTGACGGAATCTCTTCCTGAACTCCCTTAAAACCTCAACATAGTATTCCTTGTTAACTGTCTGTCCAATGGGAACCCAGTGCATGTAGATCATGTCAGTACTGTCAAAAAAAGGGATCATCAAATGTTTGTGGGTGGATTTGCTCTGTCTAGCCTTCTTGGGTCTGGGAGAGCCAGCATGCTTCCACTGGGAACTTTGTCTCTTGATCTCTGGGTCATAGCAGTAGATCCAGCTTTTATCGCTGGTCACCAGAACATCAAGAACTGTTGGATCTGAATTGATCAGCTCGACCATCTCCCTGCTGTCATGACCATGTCTTTCTTTCTGATCTTCTCTGAGCATCCTTGGGACAAACTTCGTGCAAATCATCCACATCTTCAGTTCCTCACGAATAATTGTGCGTACAGTTCCCACATTGACATCAAACTGTGCACTCATTGTCTCTATAGACACACGATGGTCCTTTTCCATGAAATTCTTTATTTGGCCAATCAACTCTGGTGTTCTGACTTCCTTACTCCTCCCACATCTCTCATCATCCCTCACAGACTCCCTGTCTTCCTTGAATCTCTTATGCCACTCAAAAACTGATGCTCAATTCATGCAAGATGGTCGAAAAGCAGTCTGAAGTATTCCATATGTTTCTGTGGCATTTTTCCAAGTTTAAAACAGAATTTTATTGCATATCGTTCTTCTAAAGTGTCCACGTCCAGATTGTATTTTTGAAATTCACCAGCTGTGGCAATCAGGCTTTAGTAGGGTGTATTCCAATTGCTGCTGTAGCTGTTCATTTGAAGCTGAAATCATAAAAATTGGTCAGTCATCTCATAAGATGAATAGCAATAACATACTGAATTTTCAAGAGTCTATGACAATTTTAAATGCCTGTACAAAAAAAAGTCTGGAAACTTATTGAAGGCAATAGTATGTCCATTAGAACAAATAGATAAGTGACTTTTAGTTGGTCCTAAAGTACAGAACTTTAATGCATTTCTATAATCAATATAACTCCAACAATTGAAAAAGGTTATTAAACTCCTTATGTTTTTGATGAAATGCATAAATTTTTTTCTTTTTCAGTTGGATATCCATGCTTTTTGTGTTTTTTTCTACAATCACTGGTGTAGAGAAGTTTGATTTATATGAAGCAATAGAACCAATATTGAAAATATTCCAAACAGCAGCATTACTTGAGGTAATAATTTAAAAAGAAATCTTTACAATATTCATACTTAAAAGGAATTGCATTTATATTATAATTTTTGTAAGTTTGTTACTGTAACACAATAAAACTGGCACTAGATTTTTGTTAATGCAATACAATTAAAATACCTTAACTTAAAGAATAAAGCCATTTCCAATCCTACTCTTAATAAAAGAGTAGGGTCTGAGTCGGTGATCACTATATTTCCTCTAGAGAGATTATTAAATATCAGAATACTTCTTCCTATTTGTATTCCTAAATTTTATAAATAGGATATTACTTGACATCAAGCTTGATAGCTGCCTTTCTGTAAGAACATTTTGTCTTGTCTGTAAAAAGAACTTTTAATTTGTTTTAATATCCTTATCTTCATAAAATAATAATGCAAATGAATATTATGCTTGATGAAACATGTTTTTTATTATTTTTCCATATCCAGCTTTTTTTTTTTAAAAACTGTTTTATCATGCTTCTGTTTATATATTCTCCAACTTTTTTTTAACCATATTAACCTTGTCTATCTTGAAAATATTTCTTTCAAAGGTATTATTATTTAAAATCCAATTTCTACTTTTATCATTGAACACATGAAAAAAATAGTTTGTAGGCTTTAAAAATACAGTATTTAACTGGCTTTATTCTAAATTGACTAGTAGGGTCCCCTCAACAACAAATGTTTAAAATACTTTTCTGTTATTCTTTATCTATTCAAGTTTTCCTTATAAATATTCTTGCATACTTCAATAAAATCCTTTTCATTAGTTTCCTTTTTTTAAAAATTCCATCCATGAGTGTAAATTGCCAGTTGTAACTTCAAACAATTTACCTTTTTTGAGCATAAAGAAACAATTATTTTGAATTGCTAAATATTAGGCAAAAAATTTGAAGGTATTATTTATGAAAATGTTAAAATCTTTGGAAAAATTTCATCATTAAAAAAAAAAAACAATGCAAAATTAATGCAAATTCATAAATGATTTCTGAAACAAATTAGGTTCCATAAAAATTTTGTATTGTTTAAATGGTATGAGAAAATGTTAACTTTTGGTAGAGGCTCAGTAAAAGTATATAACATTGATAGTATGCTTTCATAATAATAGATTGATTTGATTTTTTATGTATTACCATAATGCAGCTAAATTGGCTCATAGTGAGATTTTTCTTTGTGCAACAGCATTAAAAAGCATTAGTTTAAAAAATAAAACAATTTCCAATCTAATTTGCAAATTTATAAGTATATTTGTGTTCAGTATAATTTCTCAAGGGAGATAACTTTTAAGTGAGTCGTGTTAAAAAGCATTTTTCATTTGATTATGTTAACTTTATTTAAAATCTGAATATTAAGGATTTTTTTAAATTAAGATTAAAATAATCAAAAGGAAAAAAAAAAACTATTATATATTTATAGTGTCACTGGATAAAAGATTGGATAATCTTTTAGCATAGATTAAAATGTTTTTATTTCATGATTAAATTTTAGTTTTTATTTTGACTCTTCTGATCAAATGTATATATAATAATTTTGTGCTTTGTGAGTATTTAGAATATACTCATAAAAGAAAAGTATCTTATTCTAATTGTGCTTTCTATATATTTTTCTTTTCAGATAAACTTGTAAATACTATCTGATTCTTCATAGAAGTTAAAATCTTAAATCCACATTTACAACATTTATTAAGTAAAAATTCATTTTTATGTACATTGATCCACCTAAAAGTTTGCCTTCTGTCACTAGATGGCATTAGGAGTGTTTAGTTTTTAACTTAATTTCAAAAGGTTATTTTCAATTGCATTATGACAGCTTGTAATATCAAGCTGAATATTTTTTAACTTATCTAAATTGGCATATTTTTATTAATACTAACATTGAAGATAAATGAAAATTAGCAACATTTTTTTTTTTTTTTGCTTTGTTTAAAATAAAAATGCTACAAATAAATTTTTGAAGTTGAAGAAAATTCCATGAATGGTTGACAAAGTTTTTGTGCTGGAAGGTTTCTTATTGAACATGTAGATCTTAGTGTGATAACCAAATAATCAGTGTGAAAACTGCAGATAAAGCATTGAAAATCATTTATACTGACACCAATTGAAATGAAGGCAGAAAAAAATAGTTTGTTCAATAAAATTAATCAAAAGTTTATTTCTAAATTGTCTTTTATTCTTAATTAAGAAAGCAAACAAACCTTTTGTTCATTCAATACAAATATTATGATTATTTTAACATTTCACTAACCATTTTATTGAATCATGAGAAAACTTGTTTAAATCAATCAAATAAAAGTAGATATATATCAAATTCAGTTAAGCAATCTTCAAAGAATAATCCAGCAAAAATGATTTATAGTTAACTTTTATATTGAATTTTTACTCTATTTTTAGATATTACATGTGGCATTTGGCTTGGTTAAATCAAATTTAACTATGACTACTTTCCAAGTTTTTTCTCGGATATTTGTCGTATGGGGCATTATGCACAATATACCAGAAGTGAGTATCTTTTGTTTAAAGAATCTTTGTGAATAAATATAACTTGGCTATATTATAATGATCTGGGTCTTATATGTATATATGATGGCAAAAATGACATATAGCAATAATTTTGTTAGCACAATACTGTTAAAATGCTTTAACTTAGAGAATAAAGCAATTTCCAATCCAATTTTTAACTTGATAATTATCACCCCAATAATGATCAGATTTTTGTATGGTTGAATATCTGATCAAAGGAGATATTTATTTATTTATCTTTATTTCACAGGTATCAATATTTTTTATTCTCCTTCAATTATTTTTTCCTAACTTTTAACAGGATAGAATATATTGTTGAATACTTATTATACACTTCAAGCTAAATTTCAAAATTCAACCATGACTGTAGGGCTTAGAATATGTTGACTGTATCCCCTGTAGAGGGAATAAGACCCCTCACCCTCAGGGATGTGCTGGGTATGATACTAAACTGCTCCAGTTCTTGAGCTCTGGGGAGTATGGAGTACTATTACTCCCAAGTCCACTCTGACTGAGAGTGGTAGTATCAGTCTCATCTATGTCAAATAGTTATGTTTAAAAACTATTTATATTAAATAGGACTGCCTGTAAAAAAAAAAAAAAACCCTCTTAAACAACAACACCAATAATATAAATCTGAATTTACAGTGAATGTGATTCTCTAACCTCTAGGCATAAAATAACTCTACATGAGTTGACATGCTGTTAAAACCAATCAGATTTCAAAATTGAACATGCAAAATGGTAAAATTCTTGAACCAAACTTTGCTAATGTGAGTAGTTTTTAAGAGTTCTATTCTCCCATCCTTACTGCAATTTAAGTTTTTTGAAAAATTATAGTGTAAATAGCAAGTGATTTGATATTAATAGCTACCTTCAATGGCCTTCAAGCAGATATTAATAAATGATAAAATTATTTTATTCTCAGTTATTTTTGTTTTACTTTTAATTTCTTTCTTAAACAAGTGATTGTTTATAAAACGCTGGCTAAAAAAATTTATTTTAAAGATATACAAAGTATTTAATATCAGTTGAAACTCTATGGATAAAGTTATTGGCATGTTCACACTGTACTGAGACAATGGTATTTAGCCAGTGGGATAATTGTCATGAACTAGTTTCATTTGAGTATCCATTTCTTTGTGTTGTGTTTTCAGGGAACTAACTTATCTCCTTTAAATTTCTTTTGGAGGTATTTTTAAAAGGTGTAAGACTTAAAATTTGATTGAAAGCTAACATTAAAAGGAGATTTTAGACATGTGAACAAACATTATGAAAGGTAGCTGCAAATATAATCAGTTTAGACTCTAACATCCAATTTAAAGAAAACAACTTTCAATATCTATTATGTAATTTGTATCTAAAAATAGTTTTAGATTTAAGATAATTGAAGTGCACGTCAAAAACACCCTGTGAATAATCAATGTTTGATTAACAAAATATGATAAATGAATTTTATTGATGTGATTAATCAGAGCTTCTGATTATTAGGAAATGCAACCTCATACTATTATTAACATAATTTTCTTTAGGAAATACTGATAACCTGTTATTTTTTTAGTTTGCTTGTATTAAAAAATACATACCAGATAAAAGACTCAACAATTGAGACTGCAGTTTAGTGATGATCTTAAATTCTCTCATCATCTTCACTTATTATGTTGTTTACATGATACATCCATTTTATTTTGAGATTTGCTTACAATTGATGAAAATTAAAAACTATTTTCTTTTTATCAGGTCCGAAGTCATGTTTCAGTTTCGATGTTCCTTTTTGCTTGGTTTGTCACTGAATCTATTCGGTACACATATTACTTTTTCATGCTCATAGGATTTATACCTTACTATTTGCTATGGGCCCGGTAAGTACATTTCCTTGTTACCTCTTTTTTTTCAGATGAATTCTTATAAAGCTGTTAAAATCTGAGGACGTTTGTTTTCCAGGTCAGTGGTAAATGATGCTACTTAAAAATTTATAACATACTTCCTGTAATGATGACAGGATTGTTCATGTTATGGATTATGCCTAAATCAGACTGCTAGGATCAAATTATAGTGTCTATTCCTTCTTAGGAATTTTTTATAAATTGTAAAAGTAAAAGAAAAAAATGTATAATTATATGGTTGGAAACTGACAAAATTGGCACCAGGAATTTTTAAAATAATATAACAAATACAAAACCCAAATATTGATATAGGATTTGTCTTTTTTTGTAATTATATTTATCTTTGGTCCAATTTCTGTCAATATTGAAGCTCTAAATGAAGTTTATTTTGCACTGTATTAACAACTTGGTCACACTACTGAGTCATCAGAAATATTCACTGTCTTGTGTTACTATAGCAATGGAATTTTCATCACTCTGTAGCAAGACCAAATTGAATGCTTGATTTTATATATGTTGTACTTTGTTTTGTATATAAATAGATTATCCAGTTTTTATATGTGTGTTGCCATAACAAAGTAAATACAACACACAGATTTTTATTCACATAATTGTTAAAATGCTCTCAATTGATGAAGAAATTTCTTGTCCCATCTTAATAATAGTGTCAGTCTATATTTGTACTCACCCTGATAAAAGATCTGATTTTTGTATGTTTAAAATGACTAACCAAGAGAGATAACTCCTGGCGTACATTTCCAGTTTAAAATTTGCATTTCAGCAGTTTCATAATTAATAAAAAAGAAATCTTCTAAAATTTTTAGAAGTTTGCAGCTTAAAGGTTTGAACATAAAAGTATATGTTGAGTAATTTTATCAAATAATCATAAAATTAAAATCTGGAAAAAAAAAACATTATAAGATAAAAAGAATTTAAACATTACTAATTGCTTTATAAAATAATACTTTTATTTTAACAGTATCATTAGTTGACAATCAGCATTATCTATTGCTTTTCACTTGGGATGACAAAAATATGTTGAAATAAAACATTGCTGAACACTTATCATAAAGTAAAGTTGGTGACCTTATTCGAGGGTTACCCAAAGGCTCCCTTTTCAATAACTACCACACTGAGGTGTAGGGGAGGGCACTACTCCATTTTACCATTGATCCTTACCTTATAATGTTGAGGCATATAACTCAACTTGGGATTGAACCCTGGTCTCCCAAACCATTGGTGAATTAGGAACCTTCTTTATTTTATATTAGTCTGTTAAGGTTTGATTCACTATTGCAATTCAGTCATTTTTTTTTTTTTTCAAATAATTATAATAAAATTCTACATTTATTTAAATAGAAAGTGACTGGACTTTGAACATAAGTTTCCTTTGACAGCTTTTAAGCATGTTAGGGGATTAATCTATTAATATATTTTACGTACAGGAGACTATTTTAAAACAATACTTTTTGTATATGTATGCAGATAATAATTTAGAAAAAGAAAAGAATGTTTTTGTTTTCTTTTTTTGCTTCTAAAACAGATAAAGAGAAGAGGATAAGAATATTTTAAGAATGTTTAAAATATATGAAGTCTTACAATTTTAATCTAATTTAACATTTACACTTGATCTTAGTTTCAGGCTATTAAAACAACAACGGTTTGCATTAGTTTGTAACATGATTCACTGATTTTATTTGTTTTGAATATGATAGATTATATCAGGAGAGAGAAGGATATACATTACATCCTCTGGGATGAGATACAGAAAATTGACTTCATCATTAGGAAAGTGTGTAAGGTAAAAGAGGCAGTATTTATCAACTAATTAGCTATATGCATGAGTTTAGGTAGTATGGATGATAATATTTGATGATAATATGATCAGGTTTTCTTCAGAGCAAAGTGGATGTGGGGAGCTTTCCTGGGTAGAATTTGAAATTACCTGGGTACTTGGTGTACCTAACACTGCTGAAATGGATTGGTCTATTAGTCACCTTTTTTTTTTCTCTTATTGGATTATTTATTTGATATTGACTGAAAAATACCAAGTTGAATCTAAATGATATTTGGTATGTTAAATTATGAATGCTTAGTCTGCTTGGCCATCAGATATTTTAACTCACAAAAATCGAGCATCAAACTTAGTTCTAATCTTTGTTTTAAAGCTATTTACCATTCCAGTTAAAAACCTATAAAGGGTCACTTTATTATCTATTCATTGTTAGTATCTGATATGATCTTTCTGAGCCTGTAAAGTTGAGCTTACAGTGTATGGTAAAATAGTGCTCAGTCCAAAATATTGGATTTACAGGTTCAAGGGTTTAACAACTCTTCTCAAATAATATTCTTAACTAATTTTTGCTCTTATTTCCAGATATTCCCTGTTTGTAGGTCTTTATCCTTTAGGAGTTGTTGTAAGTATCATTTATAAATTTTTATATCAACTTTTAAGTTACCTTATGTTAAAAAGCTTTTTTGTGATTTGCCTTTCTGTTTCAGCACATTTTTTTTCTCCTGTTTAAACAGTTATTGAACTCCTTCATTTTTAACTTTTCTCACTATATACTTCCTATTTTATTTGTTCTCAAAACAGCACAAATATTAAATAACTTTACATTTAGGGTTGTGATCCAATTATTAGAGAAAATAATGTTGGGTTGTGTAAATCTCCAATAAATGGCTAAATTCTTGTTATTAGAGTATTGAATATCAAAAAACAAATTTACTTGTACAATATTATCCTTTTGAAAGTAAACAAAATAGATTTTGAAGAAATACTTGTTACTGAAGACTGAATAAAACATTAAGGAACCTGAATGACTAGTGATGGTTTTAGTGGTAATTATAATTCAGCTTCAATACTATAGCTGACCCTTGCATCATCATCATCATCAGTCAACTGCCTTAAGGAAAATTGTATTGTGTAGGATTTTTATTGTTGAATGAAACATTTAGTTTAAATTTTAAGGAAACAAAAATAAGCAGTGACTTTCTTTCTCTTCTTGGTACTTACCAAACACTTTTGCTTTTTTTTTTTTTTTGTGAATGCAAAATTGGCTAATGAAATTGGAATAGAAAGTGTTTGGTAAGAACCAAAAAGAAAAAGAATAATCTAAATTTGTAGTTTGTCCTTGGTATATTATTTTCAACTTTAAAGAATTGAAGGGAATTTTATACATTGATAGATGTTTTTAGAAGTTATGTTGAATTAAAAAAATTCAATTTTTATTCGAATTTTAAACATATATATATATATATATATATATATATATATATATATATATATATATATATAAAATAAGCAAATAATTCTTTTAGTTAAGTTATGAGAATCTGATAAAATACTGAAATTTTTTTAACAGAAAATATTCTCATTTTGAATAATTGAAGGTATGTTTCTTGCATTTATTAAAAAATACAAAAAAAAAAAACACAATGTCTTTACTCCCAACAGTTGATTTGGACAGGCCTTTGGGGTGGAGGTTACTGTTTGACACTCATCTCTTCATGACCCCAAAATGAAATGTTATAAATAAATGATTATATTGATTTGTAATCAGTTTAATGTTAGAAAATACAAAACTGATATAAAAGTATGGATGAATCATCAGTTGAATATTAAGACCTAAAATCTATAAGATGATTATTGTACTCAGGGTAGGAGCAGTCAATAACAGAATGTTTTAAACAGAGAAATGGCTACAGCAAAAAAAAAAAAAATGCTTGTTTCCACTATATCCTACAAAGTGAACATTGTCAGTTATGTATTCTGTCTTTTCTGTTTGTATCATTGTTAGATGTCATGTTATGAATATTCTTGTTAAACTTTATGGCATATTCATGGATGCTATTAATATAAATAGGCCTAGGGTAGCCTAGGATGTACTAATAACTTTGAAACCACCAAAGTTATGAGTAATACAAAAAAATATTAGTATAAACTATACTCAGGTTATAAGGTTCATAGGCTTGTACCATTTCAACAATGTTGTACTTTGTGAGCTAGCCTGTAAACTTGGAGCAAGTCAGCTATGAGTGTGTGTGTATATATATATATATATATATATATATATATATATATATATATATATATATATATATACACACAATTATTTATAAGTTTAGTGGCATATTTTCTTTAAATACTTCAGTAAGACAATATCCAGTATAGCAAAATCTTGGATCAAAACCTTATTGAAGAGAAGGCTACAAAGATCATGGAAATTGTGAAGTTAGTTTTTTTCAGAATATTCCTTGCCAAATTATAGTTGTTATACAACAGGAAATATTGTAAATTCTCAAAAAAAATTTAATTAAATGATGACTCGTGTAATATGTTTCACTGAATATAAAATAAATCTGCAACTAAATAGATACATAAAATAACTTTATTTTTAGATAGAACATTATCAACCATTATTATTGATCTTTAGTTGTTTCCTTATTGTATCTTGTTCAGTTTATTTAATGCAGAACAATGTAGATTGGAAATAAAAGATACTATTAATACTTAAAAAAAAAAAAAGAATTAATAAATAAATAGATATTTCTCAATCTTTCTGAGAATCATAAGTAAATGGGTTCTCATAAATTAAATGCTTAAGAGCAGCGGATACATTTAAAATACATTTGAGATCTTTTATTACTTCCAGTGTGCTGTTCTATGTTTCCAAAAAAAATATTACTTGTAAAATTTCATAATCTTTAAAATAATCTGTTTTAAGAGGAGATATAATTGATTTTCAGACCCCCACTTCCCTCATATACATTTTGAATTTTGTACAAATCTAAATGAGGACAATGGCTGTAGGGTCAATCATGCTGTGGAAAGACTTTTCGTTTTTTTTTTGTCCCTGGGTAAGTAGTTAATGGCTCTTTATTAACAGAAGTATCCCAAAAATCTCAGGCAGATGAAATCTTAAGATGGAAAAACATGTATAATATTGAAATCAAAGCTTTCCCACACCCCTCACTTAGTTTCATGCTCCTCACTACTCCTTTAAATGAACTATCATACTGCACATTGGAAGAAGTAAAAACTAACCTCCAACAACAAAATGTAACTGATGTAATGAGGATGAGTAGGAAAAAGGATGGTGAAACCATTAAAAAAGAAACACCTACATTTTTACTTTTAACATGCCAAAAATCCCAAAAGAATTGAAAATAGGCTATACTATAGCAAAAGTGGAAACATATATTCCCAATCCTCTCAGATGCTATAACTGATATAAATTTGTCCACGGCAAAGAACCCCAGTGTGTGTAAGATGCAGTAAAAGCGATGCAAAACACACTAACTGCGAACAAGATCCACATTGCCCAAACTGCAGGAAAAAACACACAGCCGATTCAAAAGACTACGAAATGTGGGAGAAAGAAAAAGAAATATTACAAATAAAATACACACAAAATATACCCTTTCCAGAAGCCTGAAAAACGGAAGCTACCAAAGAAAAACATCCCAAATACAAGCATCCCCTCATGTCAAAAATGTAAAGCAGCTGAAAATACAGCAACAATAATCAATACAAATGAAATAAATAAATGAAATGAAAAGTCTTTCAACAGCACAATTACCCTCTCAGAGAACTTTCCCTCAAGATAACACAGCAAAACAAAATCAAATAACTTCAACCTATCAACCAGGAAACTCAACAGAAGGAATATCACCAAAGAAAAAGGATTTACCTTTTAAACAAGAACAACAAAGAATATCCAAGGCAAGATCAAAAACTGAAACTCCAACAAACAAATCCAAAGAAGAAAATCAGAGAGCAAAATCCCAGTCAAAACCAGAAACCAAAATTTCCCAAAAAATTAGATTTGAAAGTCTAGAAGATATGAAGTTTGAAGACCAGCAGACCCTAAAACCATCTAATAAAAGAAAAACTGACTCAACAAAAACACTAAGCATAATTTAAAAACTAACATGTCCTCTAAGGATGTACAAAACTCTACAATAGAAATGGAGGAAGGAAACCCATCATCGAACCAACTAATGGACAGTAGAATTCAAAACTCTCTGGAAGAACCTGCCACTGAACCCAGTCAAAACAGTGGAATAAAACCTTTATAAAGCTGATTCTTAAACCACACATATAAAACTATCAGTTATGGGATTCAAAATACTACAATGGAATTATTGTGGACTAATGATAATGAATTACTAATTCTACAAAGTGAAACCCTGTTATTATTTGTCTTCAGGAAACCTTCCTCAAAGATGAAAAGTAAATGAATTTTCAAGAATACCAACAATATAATTATATTGAAAATACTAAGTGTAAAGCCTGTGGAGGTGTATCCATATATCCAGGAATAATATACCTCATAGTAAAATCAAATTAAAAACTGAATTACAAGCAGTCACTGTAAAAGTGACATTACATAGACAAATAAACCTATGTTCCTCCATATCAACAAATAGATGAAGATAAGCTAGAGAATCTAATCCAACAGGTCCCCAAACCTTTATCCTTCTAGATAACTTTAATAGTCACAACACTCGATGGGATGTAAAGAAAATGATACAAAAGGGAATAAAATAGAAATTTTCATTAATAAAAACAATCTATGCCTCCTCAACAAAAAAACATATCAATCCAGCAAATGGATCACCAAGCTCCATTAATCTAACCATATGTGACCCATCAATCTTTTTGGATTTTTCATGGAACACATTTGATGATGCATGTGGAAGTGATCATTACCCAGTTATACTCAACAATGAGGAAGTAATACATGATCATCTACCAACATGGTAACTAAATAGAGGAAAATGGGTAAATTTCCATGAACTATGTTCAAGTCAATTACCAGAAGAAAACATTCAAACGATTGAAAAATTTATGAGGACCCTGATAACACTGGTTTTCAAAGAAATTGAGGCAAGCACAGAAGTACCCGTTTTTACCTAATTTGAGGGTGCTGAATTAAAATTTGAAATCTGTTTTTACTCATCACCTCTAGTTTTTTTAGATATGCATAGTGTGCATATACGGTACATAAAGGCGTATATGAATTCAGGGTTAATTCTAATATTGTGAAACTTATGGCTTATTTTTTAGTTATTATGCTCTAAATGTAAGTGATAGCATTACATTATATATATATATATATATATATAATCAAGACGGATTTTGACAGTTAAGGCAGCAGGTCTCAATCCACACTCTGGCAGTCATTGGAAGAGGTTGTCTCACAGGCAGCACAGGAGGTTGGTGTCCCTCAACTATCGTGTTACACATCTTTTGGGTTACTAAATATTAGTATTGCATTTTCAAATGCACATTTAGTTTTACTTTGTTATATTTGCAGATTCTCCAATGGCTTCAAGCACATCAAAATGTTGAGGATGCCTCAACAAGGCCAATTCTTTCTTCTACGTGTGTGGGGACTTCACAATAGTTGCACAGCGTCGAACCATCACTTCCCTCCTCAGAACCGCCTACTTTCACTATAAAATTGGTGATCAGGACAAGTCTTGGGCTCCACACATCTGTTGTAAACTCTGCTACAATGGACTAATTGCATGGTTTAATGGCAAGAAAGCGGCTTTCAACTTTGCAGTCCCGATGGTTTGGAGAGAGCCACGAAACCCATGCAAATGATTGTTATTTTTAACTAATATAACTGGTTTCAATGCATCTTCTAGGAAAAAAAATCAAATATCCCAACCTTTGATCTGCTATGAGACTCGTTCCCCATTCAGATGATCTTCCTGTACCCACACCTCCAGTAAATAAGGATCTTCTTTCCTCATCAGATGAAGAAATGCCTTCAAGAGAGGATTCTGCCGAGTCAATATCTTTGGAAGATATTGAGTCTACATATTCAGGAACAAGTGGTAATGAGCCACACTCGATCACGCAAGAAGACCTGAATGATCTTGCTCGTGATTTGTATCTGTCAAAACAGCAGTCACAGCTCTTGGCTTCTCGGCTTAAACAGTGGAACCTAGTCGAGGAAGATGTAAGGATCACCAGTTTCAGGAATTGGAACAAATAAGGTCATTGGTCTTCTTATGGGTATGCAAGCAGGTTTCACAAAGTACTGTTGTTTTCTCTGTCTTTGGGATAGTCGAGCTGTATCCCAGCATTACAAGCAGAAAGACTGGGGGTCTAGAAGCACTTTTGTTCCTGGCGAACACAGCCTCAAGGAGAATCCTCTGGTGAACATGAATAAGGTGCTTCTTTCTCCTCTTCACATCAAGCTTGGTTTGATGAAGAATTTCATGAAGGTGTTGCACAAAAATGGTGCTGCCTTCCAACAGTTGTCTACTGTGTTCCCAGGTCTTAGTGCTGCTAAGCTCAAAGAGGGCATCTTTGTCGGACCTCAGATCCAAGAAGTGCTAAAGGATACTGATTTTGAGTAGCTTCTTAACTTAAAGGAACTGAGAGCATGGGAAGCATTCAAGTCAGTCTGTAGTGGCTTCCTTGGTAACACACATGTACCAGATTACCAAGCCTGTATTGAGAAGTTGCTAAAGTCTTACGAGGATATGGGGTGCCGAATGTCACTCAAGATTCATTTTCTCCATTCCCACCTCAACTTCTTCCCGCCAAACCTTGGAGCAGTGAGTGATGAACATGGAGAAAGATTCCACCAAGACATTACAAAGATGGAGAGCAACTATCAAGGCAAATGGAACTCCGGCATGATGGGAGACTTCTGCTGGATGCTCTTGCGTGACATCCCGGAGGCAAAATACACCAGATCTTCTAAGAAAACACACTTTTGACTGTGGTACTATGAATTGTGTAATTGTGTCATCCAAGTATATTGATTCAATCAGTGTTCTTTATCTATCCTGTTTTATCTGTTATAAGCTGCTGCAACTCTCGAAATATGCACATATATTCTCTGTTTATACTAAAATGAGACTATTTAAAAGCCAGCAAACTAGAGATGATGGAGCAAAACTATTTATAAATTTGAATTCAGTACACCCAAATTAACAAAAAACAACTATCCCCTTTCTTGCCTCAGACCAAAAATTTATTTTTGTAAACCAGTGTAATTATATCAGAAAAATACACCCCCAAAAATGTCTTTTCTAAAAAGAAAAACAGATCATGGTTTGATAAAGAATGCAAAAAAGCAATAAACCAGTGAAAAACAGCTTTAAGAAAGTTCAACAAAGAACCGACTATGAGCAACCTAAGATAAGAATCAGTTGAACATAAAACACTTTCAGCCATACAATCACCTATACAAAGATGGACACAGAGTTTCTAGAGGTGTCTCTATCCTCGTTAGGAAGGACATACCCCAACAGCAAATCAATATCGACGGTGAACTCCAAGTGATTGCTGTCAAAACTACACTTCACAAACCAGTAAATATCTACTCCATTTATATACCTCCACATGGTCCCATAAACAACAAAAAACTGAATAAACTAATAGAACAAATTCCTAAACCCCACATATTACAAGGTGACCTTAGCAGTCACAATAATATATGGGGGTGCTTGAAAACCAACAAAAAGGGCACTGATCTGGAGAAGGTAATCAATAACAACAATCTCTGTATCTTAAATTACAAATCTCCAACTTATCTCAATCCATCTACTGGCTCCTACTCAGCTATCGACATCATTCTATCTGATCCTTCAAGCTACATGGATTACACATGCAAGGTCCATAACGATCCTTGCAGCAGTGACCGCTTCCCCATAATACTGGAAATCACACAACATAGGTTATGATAATAACAGACCTCGATGCTGGAAAACAAATAAGGCTGATTCCATTCTTGCAACCACTTAACTGTGGAAACAAATGACTAACATTAGATAGAAGTACTGGTGTTAGCTAAAATAGCTCCAAGTATTACTGTGTGCAAACAAGTGAGCACTGGTTTGTCTAAGAATGTTAAACTACAAATTATGCGCTTACAATTCATATATATAAACAGGATTTGGTATAAAATAAGAGGTTGATATGCCATAAAACCCAACAAACCAAACCAAACCATAAACTGTAACAGGTTTAGACAAATTCACCTAAAACATTACCTGACAAACAACTTAAAGTTCCTCTTTAAAAACACAAAACTTGAGGAACTCTTGAGCTTTCTAAAAGAAACCAACCTCTTCATCAAATAAAAAAAAAAAAAAAGTAAAGTTGGTGACCGTAATTGAGGGTAAGCTGAAGGCTCCCTTTTCAATAGCTACAACTCCAAAGTGTAGGGGACGGTGCTACTCCTTTTCCTGGATTGCTCCACTTTGCCCTTGATCCAAACCTTATAATGTTGAGTGTTAAGCAAGGAGGCATCAAGTACCATTTTTCGAGTTTTTGGTATGACTCAACCTGGGATTGAACCCAGGTCTCCTGGGCCATTGGCAAACACATCAAAATCTAACCAAAATAACTAAACATAATAAAAATCCATACCCTAAATCTTAAAACATGCATAAGACAAAATCAATCCAACCCTTCTGGCATTAAATGACTCACAAGAGTTGATATGCTGTTAAAAAAAAAGTCAGTTAAAATAAATGGCTATAAGATACTTTTATTTCCACCAGTTGTACTGCTAAAATTTTTGTATCAGCTACAGATTGAATATTTTCAAAAGCTTTTCACTTGTTTACTGTAAATGTGTAGTTGTTTATATAAAAACCAATACTCTATTTGGAATTTAAATATCCATGTAATTATTTGAGATTATTTTGAACTCTTTTAAAATAAAATTCTGTATGATATAAGAGTAGCAATGAACATGGAAAATATAGATTATAAAATCTTTGTTTTCTTTTTCAGGGTGAATTACTTTGCATGTATAAAAGTCTCCATTATATTCAAGAAAGAGGAATTTTAAATTTAACCTTACCAAATCGCCTGAATGCATCTTTCAATTTTTACTATTTTCTCATTGCTGTGATGCTCAGTTATATTCCTAGTAAGTTTTCTCTCTCCCTTTTTTTTATATATTTTGTAAAGGAAAAAAAAAAACATTGATAATAATCTCTTTTGTGTGAGTGCAGAAAGGGCACATAATTGTGTGATTTTTGTTGATTAAAATGTTCTCAGAAGATAAAACAATTTCTGATCTCAATTTCTAACATTAGGGGATTAGTTTGAGGATAAGCATTCACTTCCACCCTATAAATATATTATATTTTCTCGAAGGGAGATAAATCTTAAGCTAATTAGCATACTTCCCTTGAATTTTTTGTTACATAGTTTGATTTACTTTATTTAAAAATGACTTGATTTTTTTTTTTTTTTTTTCATTTTCAAAAAAAATTCTCAAGTGGCACCAAGTAGAGTAGCTCTAAAATGGGGGTTTGATTTACAATGTACATACAATGCTTAACTGATTTTGTGTTCATGTAACATTTATAAATTTAAAGTATAGAAGCCTAAAAATTAAAAGAAAAATGACTGAGTTTTATTTTTCTTGTAGAAGACCCAGAATTCTATTCTTAATTTTCAGGGATTTTTCATCAGTTGTTACCAGAGTAAACTTTTTGTGACCAGTGGGAATTAATATTTCTTTTATTAAGATTGGGTTGTGTTTGGGGATTTTTGTTACAATGAATTGAATAAAAAAAAAAAAAAAAAAAATGCAACTTTCTTTTAAGAAAAATATATTCAATAAACTAAATCATAATCTTTTAGTGCTCTGTATTATTCACTATCATTATGAGGGTAGGCTGATAAGTTCATATGATGACATTATATCAGCTGTTGATGATTTGTCATCAAGGCACTGCAACAACAATAGAAGAATTGACCACAAGAAAGACTATATTGAAAAATAAATCTCATTTGATCCCATTCTACGAGTATCTTGGTCAGCTTATGAACTGACCAGCTGATCCTCATACTTTCCCTTTCACTGCATTGTATTTCAAGGTTGTCATTAGGATAACCTAACCACAAAATTCAAATACGTAATCATTTGGCAATCAAATTTAGCTGCAATAGCTATATAAACTTTCCTTTTTGAACTGTTGCCATCAAAATACAAAAGGTTAATCTTTTACTGCAACAAGATATCAAATTAATGATTGAATTAGTCTATTTTCTTAATTTGACTAATTAAGTGCAATTTTTATTTTCTCTTTCAGTTTTCCCTCAGCTGTTCTCTCGTATGTTGACCCAGAGAGAGAAAGCACTCAGGCTGATGTCCAAGAAAACTGCAGAAATGGCAAAGAAAAAACAAAATTAAATTCCTCTCAACTTCATTTCTTTATCAGTCTTAAAAGTAAATATCTAAAACCTAATTCCTACAACTATCTCATTCACTATTTCTGGTATTACAAAAATGTTGAGTATATTTAGGGTTATTTTTTTTTCATGTTAGTTGGTTTATTTTTTAACCTTTTTGTTGAAATTTTTATCTAAGTCTTTTGCAGGTTGACCACAGTTGCATTGAAGGATGTCAAAGAGTTTTGTGGATATCTTTTTTATTACTGCTACCTATATCAGATTAATTTCTAAAATTTCTATGAGCTGATTCATTTTAGTTTTTGTGCCATGAAAAAAAATTCCATACCAATGAAATTCCTCATTATTTTGCATGACCAGTAAATATATATAAGTAGATATCAGATTCTTTTATCAGTCACACAACCTGATCTCACTATAGTTTAATAAGGCATTTTTTGTTATAGTAACACTAATAATTACTTCTGTAAACAAAAGGAAAGAGAAAAAGAACATGAAGTCAAGTAAAGATGTGAGTATAAAAAAAGTTATATTTAGAAGAAAAAAAAGCTAGAAATTAACTAAATAATCCTATCATTCATTTATTATTGGAACTATGATAGTTTGAAAAATCACATAATGAGAGTAAATCTTTTGAAGACTAATAGTCATGGGAATGGAAGATTAAAAAAATACAAGGATAATATGTAGATATCTGCAACATGAGGCTTGGTAAATATATATATATATATGTTTGACTAAATAGGACAGACACTTTGTATTTGCCTATTTTATCTTTGATCCATTCAAGTCTCCATAAGAGTTTGACTTATGGATGGTACTGTATTTTCCCCAAGCACTTTTAGAGCCATCTTGGGGGTGGGGAAGCAAATAATGAAATGGCAAACACAATGACTAGTCATATACAATGTTTGTTACCCTGAAGATGGCTCCAGCTGGGGCTAAAAGTACTTGGGGAAAAATATGGCATCTTTTTGAATGTATTCCCTCCATATATCAAATGATCCATTCAAAGACTTGAACAAATTAATTATAAAATAGTCAGAAGCAAAGTGTTTGTCTTATTCAATCAAACATATATACATACTCAAATGTATACTTAAACAAATACAAACATATTGGTCTCGATTTTATATGTAAGAAGTGTATCTTGGCCCCAAATAAAAAGTATATCACACATATCATGTGGTTATATTTGTTTCTGAAATTTAAGAGGAATTTTTCTTTGGGTTGAGAAGTACTAAAACAAATAGGTATAAGAGTTGGGGTATTTTCCTCTCCCTTCACATGAAGAGAAAAATTAATTTTGTCTCTGTTGCTAGAATTCTTGGTATACATGATATGCTAAGATTTGTTTTCTATTGGTTTTCTTCAGTGATAGGAAATTGGTCAGTGATGAGCAAGTAGCATATAAGAATGTGTGTATATTGTGCATCAACTATAAAGAAGTTTATTTTTACAAAGTATTGTAAAAATTTTATTAAACTTAAAACTTTCATCTTTTATGAAAGATAAATCTACATACTTTTGAGAGAACATCAAATTTCATCAGGTTATATATGATTATATCAAGAAATTCAAAGAACCAAAAATAATTTAAAACATTTATGAACAAGTAAATTGTATGGACATTAGAAATTTTACATTGTAACTTATATAAACTTAAAAGCATATTTCAACAATCAATGCAGAAAAAGACCACTTTAGACATTGTAAGGAGATATTTCACTTAGCAATAGATAATTTTTCAAGTCTAAATCAAAGTTTGAAGATAAAAACAGAGTTGAAAAGGAATTAACATCTATCAATTTCTTGCATATCTTGTAGCATATCTTGATATAATATTGCTAAGGATTGTTTGAATTCCAGTAGCTCTGATTCAGCTTTGGCTGCACATTCAAGACGATAAGCAAGTTTATTCAGTTTCTCTTCCAACACCTTGCTATGCTCTTCAAACATTGTTAACATTTGTTGATGAGCTAAACTGCATCTTTTTTCAATCTGAAAACATTGAGAAAGTATAATTATTGGTTTGATCTAATATTTATGTAATAAAAATGCACAGCAACAATTATCTAATAGATTTATTGGTATAAGAGTTACTACATGCTATCTTGACTCATGACATACACAAAACTTCTTGCAGACTATTATACTACTAAAGTTTACAACAAAACATTGATTTAATAATAAAATTAAACACTGTTTCTTAAATAGATAAGCTAATTAAAGAATTTGTTACATATAAATTCAGTCATTTCACATTGATTTCTGTCTGAATTTTAAGTAAATGTTAGATGAAAAAATCTGATATTAACTATACCTAATCAAAGAAAATAACTCAGTCTATAAAAATAACTGAAATGAAATCAACTAAACATGCAAATATGAACAATTACACATGTAAGGATGAGATATACTGTAATAGAATGATTTTTCTTGAGCAAAACTTGGCATTAAATGACTCACAGAGGTTGATATGCCGTTAAACAAAACTCAAACTTGAGCAAAACTTGCAAGGGTATACCAGGGATATATGTAAATTCTGGACAGACACCATTAATGGTCCAACATATTTCCAACTCTTAAGCAGATGGTAGAGTTCATATATGGAAGTGATGGCATAGTGTTGTGCAAGCTGGTGGTGGTTCTGTAATGGTTTGAAGGGTATATTCTAATGGACTTTATAAGGACCACTAATGAAACTGGAGTCTGTCTTGACACATAACTAACACAAATCTAGCCGACCATTTTTGCTCCTTTATTTTTACTGGGTGACAGTTTGTTCCAGTAAGATAATACAATTTTCATCATGCATTTAGGAGATTAAACTGGTCCCAGAAATGCTTGAGAATGTATACATGTTGCAGATCTCCCTATATTTCCTGCAGTCACAAACAACTCGCTTATGGAAAACCGTTCAAGGTTCCTGGATAAATATATCCACACAACCTCAGCACTTTATAAATGCCATACCTTGTCATGTAGCTGTGATAATTCAGATAAAGAGACAATTTTTTGACACTTCAGTTTATGTTGCCAAATTTTCATATAGCCAGTATCGATCTGTTAACTATTTTACTTAAATCTTACACTATAAACTAACATAAAAGATCTACCTGATTAATTTTAGAATTGAAATTCAGTTTATGTGTTCTTTCTAAAAGTATACCAAAAAAGTGAATGTTAAATGTATTATGCAAGAATAGTAAGGTGTGCTAATAACGAAAAAACTTTCTAAAACAAGTACAAAATTATAACAGTTGTATATAATGCTTTTATGAAAGCATGTAGATATCAGTATTGTCTCCCATTCAATGTGTGTGTCGATAAAGGAATAACAATTTTGCCTACTTTTTTTATTTTGACAGCTTTTAAGTTTTTATACAAATTTGAAGGAATACAACCCGAACAACAACCACTGTACTCTATGACTGGTCCCTGCTTAATCACAGGGATATTAGAGATAAATAATTCAATGCACTTCAGGAGAAGACAAAAACATATACTCCAAATGACGAATATGAGAATTTAGTCAATGCCCACTTAGAAGCGGCAGCAGAATGCATGCCAACTAAACAAAGAGCTAAACCTAGAGTCCCATGGGAGACAGTGGTTAGAAAAAAAGCGTGCAGACGTGAAAACTGCCTCCAAATGCAATAACACAACCAATACCAATGCCCTGAAACT
Organism: Sepioteuthis lessoniana; assembly: GCA_963585895.1. Taxonomy (NCBI): domain Eukaryota; kingdom Metazoa; phylum Mollusca; class Cephalopoda; order Myopsida; family Loliginidae; genus Sepioteuthis; species Sepioteuthis lessoniana. The sequence goes on along the minus strand of OY757913.1, from coordinate 79,083,739 downwards.
TAAAAAGGCACAAAATGAATTACCAAACATATACCTAAAAGAACAAACCGAATACATAAAAAATCAGATTGATAAGATTAGAGACTCAGTTGAAGATATGTAATATATTAACATGACCTGCAGGTGTGAATACAGCGGATGTTGTTGACAGATACATTGATAAGATCGGAGTGACCACCGGAATGTCATCATGCCCACAGGTGTTGTGTATCGGCAGATGTTGAGACAGCTGCATCTGTCCGAAGATAATATCAACAAAGTGATTATCAGAATATCACCTTGACCTATGAACGTGGTTGAATTTGGTGATGGTGGCAGATGTGTCCGCCTACAGAAGTGGGCTTGGGCAAGTGGCCAATGGGGAATAGACACGATAACCAATGGAAAGTAAAGAAGTGAGATGTGGGTGTAACCATAACCAATGAAAAAGAGGAATTGCTGCAGGTCACATGAGAGTTGTAGACTATATAAGTTCCCGAATTTTGGCTAAAGTCAGTTGTCCATTGGCTCTTCCATCTCCCGACAACTCCTTCGTGTGTGCGAACTCTCTGCAATTGCTTTTCAGCTCAACACAAGTATCATTGCTAAGAATAAAAAATATAATCTTATATTTTTATAATTACATGTTTCCTGTTGTTAATAACGACACAGCTGAATATACAACATACATGATTTGGTGCTGTGACCAGGATTTTGGAACCAAGACCTCGGTCCCATGATGTTTTTAGTTTCCTCAAGGAATTGCAGAGGAAGGCCCTGTGATGTTTTTTGAATAAGATAGGTAATTGTGTTGTAGTTTTGATGTATGCTTGAAGAATAGTCAACCACACCAAGAAAGAATAAGGAAATAATTCGGGAAAGAATTAAGAGGTTAATTGTTGCATGATTGAAAAGTTGCCTTTTAAGATGTGTAATGATTTTTGTATTTTTGCTGTTGTTGTCCTTGAGCATTATTTGTAAGATGTGTGTGTATGAGGGGGATGGAGAGGGTCATGAGGAAAATGTCCACAGGTGGATATTTTGAAAAATAAGAGGGGGATGAGTGTTATATACTGACCCTTGACTGAGCCGTCAGAGATGCACCTGTGTAAATAAGTGGAAGAAGAAGCGGAAGCAAGTGAGCATTAAGAAAGAATATAGGCAGATATAGGCCTCCATCTGACCGATAAAATGAAATGCAGTTTTTTCAGGCAGCGGTTGTCGATACTGCAATATGGATGCACTACATGGACGCTAACTAAACATATGGAGAAAAGGCTTGACGGCAACTATAGGCCTATAGTTGGGAGATGGAAGAGCCAGTGAACAATTGACTTTAGCCAAAATTCAGGAACTTATATAGTCTAAAATTCTCATGTGACCTGCAGCAATTCCTCTTTTTCATTGGTTATGGTTACGCCCACATCTCACTTCTTTACTTTCCATTGGTTATGTTGTTTGTTCCCCATTGGCTACTTGTCCAAGCCCACTTCCATAGATGGACGCATCTGCCACCATCACCAAATTCAACCATGTCCATAGGTCAAGGTGATATTCTGATAATCACTTTGTTGATATTATCTTCAGCCAGATGCAGCTGTCTCAACATCCACCGATACACAGCACCTGTGGGCATGATGACATTCTGGTGATCACTCTGATCTTATCAATGTATCTGTCAACAATATCTGCTGTATTCACACCAGCAGGTCACGTTAATATATTACAGATAGACAATCTAGTATAGCATTGCAAATGGTAAATGAAGTAAGCAGAAGGAAGAGCACTGCGAAAGCTAAACTGAAAGTACCAGCCAAGAATAACGAATACAACTAGGGAAACAACATTTCGAGAATTTACTCGGAAACCCTCCGAAAGTTACACAAGAACCAATCATGAGAATTATTAGTAAACAATTAGACATCAAACTAGGACAGTTTATGCAAGAAGAACATACTTAGGAAGAACCAAAATGGCTTTCGGAGAAATAGATCCACAACATCACAAATTTTGACTATCCATCGAATTCTTGAAGGTATACATGCAAAATACCTAGAGGCAATAATATTATTTGTCAACTTTGCCAAGGCCTTTGACTCCATACACAGAGGAAAGATGGGGCAAATATTACTTGCCTATGGCCTACCCAAAGAAACCGTCGCAGCCATAATGATGCTATATAGGAACACAAAAGTAAAAGTCCACTCCCTGGATGGAGAGACAGACTACTTTGACATTGTTGCAGGTGTACTGCTAGGAGACACATTAGCCCCATACCTCTTTATCATCCGTCTAGACTACGTGCTTAGAACATCTTGATAAAATGAAAGACAACAGTTTCAAGCAGACAAAGAAAAGAAGCAGAAGATACCCTGCACAAATAATTACTGACACGGACTATGCTGATGACATAGCGCTTCTGCCAAATACACCCGCCCAAGCCAAAACTCTGCTACATAGTCTGGAATGAGCAGCAGCAGGCATAGGCCTCCATCTGAAACTAGTAGACAAATTCACCTACCTAGCAAGCAGTGTCTCATCAACTGAGACAAGCAAAAGCATGGACACCTATCGATAGGTCCTATGGAAGTCAGACCTGACCGATAAAATGAAATGCAGTTTTTTCGGGCAGCGGTTGTCGATACTGCAATATGGATGCACTACATGGACGCTAACTAAACATATGGAGAAAAGGCTTGACGGCAACTATACAAGAATGCTGTGAGCAATATTGAACAAGTTCTAGAGGCAGCACCTCACAAAACAGCAACTGTATGGCCACTTATCAGCCATCTCGAAAACTATCAAAGTTAGATGAACCAGATATGCAGGACACTGCTGGAGAACTAGGGACAAATTCATAAGTGACGTACTCCGGTGGACCCTTTCACATGGATGAGCAAAGGCAGGATGACCAGCAAGAACCTACAGACATCAGTTCTGTGCCGATACAGGATGTAGCCTTGAAGACCTGCCGGAAGCAATGGACGGGTGGTGGAAGAGGCTCAGGGATATCCGTGCTGATGGCGTGACATGATGATGATAGCAATAAAAATAATAGGTTTTATTTGTGTTTCTTTATTCAAATGTACGTGCAACAAATTTTGCAATATCTAAACTTTTTATAAGAATACCGAGATAGGTCCAGAAATTTTGCAATAAAAACTGTACCAAGTAAAGGCTTTATTCTTACAGGTAGATAGCTAGTAAATGGTAACAAAAAGCAAATAACTTCCAAAGCAGTAAAGAGCAAGACGGGGGAAAAAGTTTCAACAAAAAGGCCTATTTAAATTATATTGATTTAGTTTGATTTCTTTGTTTAATGGCATATCAACCTTTGTGGGTTATTTGATACCAAAGCCATCCTTGTTGAAGGACAGTAATGGTACAATTTAATCCATAGATAATGGTGGTGGGGGATAAAGGGGACTGGAGAAGCAGAGATGAACTCATAAGAGATGTACTCTTACGGATCCCCACACATGGCTGCGCAAAAGCAGGACGACCAGCTCGAATGTACATTCAGCAGCTATGTGAGGATACAGGATGTTGTCCTGAAGACCTACCTAGGGCGATGAACGATAGGGAGGAGTGGCGAGAGAGGGTCAGGGATATCCGTGCTACCAGCGCGATATGATGATGATGATGATGATACCTTTCCCAAGGGTATTAGTCCAAAATTGAATGCAATAGTGTGACTGGAATTCAAACTTACAGTTGCAGTCCACCATGTTAGCCACTACACCACAATTCGGGGTGTCCTCATGGTGTAATGGTTAAAGTGATGGACTGCGGAATCGTAGTAAGCGAGTTTGTACTCCAGTCACGCTATTACATTCACTTTCGAGCAAATACCCTTGGGAAAGGTATGAACCCCCTTATCCTCCTAGCTATGTGTTAAATAGTACCACTACTGTTCTCTTATGAGAATTGCTTTGGCATTAAATAACCTACAAAGGTTGATATGCCATTAAACAAAGAAACCAAACCAAACACCACAGTTCTCCCTATATAAGATTACATGTCAGTTGTACAAATCCAGCAATCTTCAATGAACCACTGTAAATCTTGTATTAATAATTAGAACAAGATTTGTCTCTCCTCTAGCTAGATGGTGTGATGTAGAGCAACCAAATTGTGTACATATAATAACCCCAAGGAAGGTTAATAAAAAATAAAAAATTGTTTCTCAAGGGAAAAGGGGATCTCATCAAAAGGGTGTCTAACATTAAAAAAAAAAAAAAAAAAAAAAAATCAGTGGGAAGCCATGTTGCAGCAAGATATAACTGTACAGAATTTAGATTTCCCAAGAAAAATTTTAACATTATCCTGTTAAAATAATTTTCATTACTAATTAAATTTACTGGCAGATCTTTAAGCTGAAGATGTAAAATAATTATATTACTCTATTGCTAAGTTAGAACTAATAATTTGGACAAAAAAAAATTTTTAATTGATGAATCTTCAAAAGTCATCTTTTGATTAAAAAAAAATATTTACAAAAATCAATGAAATTCTTCATAGAACAATATTAACTTCATAAGATAATATAAAAATATAAGTGATAAATTCATTTAACAGAAAAGAGGTTTATCTTTTATAGTATGTTACTATTTTCCCTTTGTAACTGTTTGGTGTACATTGTTGATTATAAAATAGACATTATTTAGAAAAATTGAATAAGTAGATGAGATTTTTGATAATTGTTTGTTAGTCTCACTATTTCTGACCCTTACACAGTATAGACAGGTACTTCAGTTAGCTTATTATGCCAATTCTACTTATTAACAAAAGAATTCTTTTAAAATTTTTCTATTAAGAAATGTAGAGTAATATATAGATTATATTTAAGATGAGACTTTAATCAAGTGAAGTAGTTTACATCCACACAAACACACACATTTTTAAATAGTACATTTATAAACAGTGTTATAAGAATGGAAATCAACTTAAATAATTGAATAATAGTAAACATCACTAAATGATGAGATTTACATGTTTTTCTAAATCTTTTCTGTACTGACTAAGAAGTTTCTCAGGTTTTCGTTTGGCGTTTATTTCATAAATAAGCTGATGGGCTTCTTGAAGAATTGATGTTCTTTTGGAAATATCAGATGGCCTCTCATCATTACAAGAGCCTGATGCAGGAATATCTTCAATAGAGAGATTAGTAGCATCCATCTCAGAGAACAACACACTGAAAACAAGAAAGACAGCTAAATATTAAAACCAAACATATTTTCGATAACTTTGAGAAGAGATATAAAAAATTGTTTGGACAATTGATCTTCCTCTTTGTATTCGTCATACTGTTAGTAATATTTTGGCCGATCCATACAATCGCATTTCGTTTTATTTTTCTTCCAAAGAAGTTTCTGCATTGTTTTTTCTTATAGATCATACCTGAAGAGAGCTGATTAAAGGATATGATGAAAAACTTAACATCAACAATGCAATGAGGTAGTTCAATTGTCTTAATTTTTTCTATCAAAAATTGTTATGTCAATATTATGGTCTTGAAACATTAGTTTTCTTTTGTTATAAGGTCTATTATGACTAATGTAAAATAATATTTTCTTAGAGAATTAAATTTCTGTATAAAATTTAGAAAATATTGAAAAAGAAAAATATTGTAACTGTTACATGAAACCTGATAATTTACTTAATCTTAGTTTATAGGTCCTATAACCTGTGATGAGAATCAGAATGTAATACTTTATCTAAAATCAAAGTGTCATTTACTTCTGCTTCAGATCAAACTGTAGTATCTCTAAGGAAATTGCATGGTTATTTTAGAAACTATAAGATTAAAAAATTACAAATAAAAAAAAAAAAAATTTTTAAACAATAAATTTCTAAGATTATGATTATTTTAACATACTTATACAACTTCAAACTGAGAAAAGATTGATAATAATAAAAATACAAAACCCATATTAGTATAACATGGGATTTTCTCAATTTTGTGCAAGTTTGAAAAACTAATGTACAAATAGCAAACATAATGCCTTGTTTTCAATATAACTGAATTATTCCATTGGTTGAGTGACTAATTACATATATGCTCACACACAGTTCCAGTCAAAAGTATTTGGCCACCCTCAAAAATTATTTCTCATCCTAAAAGTGTTATTAATGAAACAAGTTAAGCACGACAGTGGTTTTATTTATTATATAAATTAAAACAAAGAACACTAAAAATTTCTTAAACTTTTCATTCATCAAAATGACCCCCTTTGGTTGCTATCATTGCTTCACAGATTCAAGACTGGAGGCAGACTGAAGATTAGTTTTGCCCTGCTTTCCTGCAAGAGTTGCTAGTGGTAAGCTGTATTTGAGGGTTGTTCAGCTTTTTGGTCAAGTTCATCCCACACCAGCTCAATGGGATTTAAGTCCACTGATTCAACTGATGTCTTGGCCAGTGCAAAGACATGCTGTTCCTCTTTGTTTTTAATGTACCTCTGGCAGAGTTTACTAGTATGCTTTGGGTCATTATCTAACAAGTATAAATCCTTGACCCACAAGCTGTGTTCCAGATGTGATTGCAGTATACTGTGATAGGCGGTAACCTTCCCACACCATAACAGAGCCTCCTTCATTCTTTACAGTCAGTGTGATACAGGGAGTTACAGCTCTTTCATCAACTCTTTGCCACATATAGACCCTCCTATTTGGCTCAAAGATTTCATACTTTGATTCATCAGTCTAAAAGGATTTTATTGCACTGCTCTATTGTCTAATCTTGGCACCTTGGCCCACAGGAGCCTTTTGACATTGTTTCGTTTCTTCAACAATCGCTATTTGACAGCAATTCTGCCATATAGGGCAGCATGAAAGAGTCTTCCCCTCACAGTGAATGTTCACACATTTTTTTCCTGATATTGATTCAGTTGTGCAATGATGTTTAGAGCAGTCAACTTTGTCACGCAAGCTGGTGACTGATCAAATTCTCCTCTGCTCTTGTTTTTTTTGTCTACCAGCCAAACTTTTAGTCTTGTTTTGTCCCATTTCCTGATGTCTCTTAACAGTATAATCCACTGTAGTTCTGGGTATTTTAAAAAAATTTTCAGGACTAAAGAAGAAAGACACCTTCAAATCAATTTTTCAGAAGATATCTAGTTATACAAAAGGTCAAAGTTACTGAGGAAGACCTGCATTTAGTATGATGAATAAAAACACTGAGGTATTTAACTTGTTTCATTAAAAATAACACTTTTCGGTTGAGAAATAAAAATTTTTGAGTGTGGCCAAATACTTTTGACTGGTAGTTATAGATGTGTGTGTGTGCAAAACATGAAAAAATCCAGATAAAAAAAGAATTCAAAGTGGGTTTCCATAAACATACTTCTCATGTTACTGTTAGTGTCATCATGAAACATCATGACTAATATGTGATAGCAATAATAGAAATATTTACAAAATGTTAAAATTTGAATTTATTTTTCAATATATAAAGTATAGACTACATTAATATACCCTTTATTTATCTTTTGCTTGTAACAAAGTTCTGAGTCTCTTCTCTTATATGAATACTGAATATAATTAAGCATTAACAAAAATTATAGTACTGATTTCATATGTAATAACAGTTTCATAGTGTGATAATTACTTTTTAAGAAGCAGTAACTCTAGTCCTACAAAATGTAACAAGTTAGAATTATGCAAAATTAATAAAATCTGAAAGGTTAGATTTTGAAAATTGAAGTAGTTTGATATAAATATAGTACATAAGTGCATTTCCATAAATAGTTTTAGTCTTTTTTAACTTGCTCTTATTTTGAAGATGAAAAAAATAAAACTATAAGAGGCTTTGTTAAGGATTTAATCATTTATTTTCAATTAAAAACGTATTCGAAATATGAAGCTGATTTTTCTTTAGAAGGAAATATTAAACTGATTTTTCTTTTGACAGGATTTTGATCAAAATATAACTTTGCTTAATTTTTGGAAAACCAAAAGAGACAAGATTCAGTCGACTGAATCAACACCAAACTGCTTAGTGAGGACTTGTAGGAATAATAAAGGTCCTTGAAAGATTAATATTGATGGCTCCCTGGGGATCACTGCTTACACTACAAATATAAACACATGGCTTTTATGTTTTAATTAATAGTTGGATGGTTAAATAAAAAAATTTAGTTTAGCTAACATGATGAACATAGCGTAAGAGTTCAGTTTAGCACTATATTTGCAATGTAAATAGAATTTCTTACAACTTTACACACACACACACACACAATTTTGTTTATGATTCAAAATGATGTTTTTAATCTTGAACAGAATAAAAATATTTTTTAAACACCTGATATTCTTATGTATGCCTTATCATAATTTAATGCTTGTTCATAAGAAATTTATAGATTGTATGAAATATAAAAAATGTTGGAATATATTAGATATGGTTTTTATATAACACAATTCAAAATACAAAAAGATTATATCCTTATATTTTATCCTCAGTTTTTAAAACACACTGAAGAACATTAAATTTCAATCCATAAAAAACAAATCAAATGGCATTCATCTGAAAAATATCAATTATTTAGGTTTCAATTTATAAATATAAAGTTACACAACTACTACAGCAAAAATCAGTAGCAGAGCCTTCAGATAGTTTACAATTAACTCAATGCCCTGACCATACCTCATAATACTAAGCTTTGTTGGTTCTCTAGCACTACAAAAATATGAAATCCATGTTTTCTAATGTAGACATTCCAAGTTTAACCAGGTATGTTAAGTTGAGCTGGTGATAATACCTTGATATTCCACTTCAATTAAAAATGTACTCTATATATATGTGTGTGTGTGTGTGTGTGTATATACACATAAAAATGTACACACACACACACACATATAATATACATACTTTTAAAAGCAGGAAATCAGACAATGGAGTTTTTATGGATTGCAAAAGAAGTGAAATGTTTCATATGAAACAAACTAAACTTTTAAAACAGTATATTAGTGAAATATTCTTGCATGTTTGCAAATGAAACGTTATGTAGCAGTGATCGTGAACTTATGTATAAAAAAAACTTAGAGCATGCCATGTTGGTTTGTATTCGAGCTAAACATGACAAAGTGAACATATATGTAGAGTCATTATCATCTCTTTCTAAGTTGAATGATGAAGGATCTTTAGAATTCTGTTTCAAATTTAAGAAAAACTTTATGGAAACTTTTCTAAGGTTTTAACAGGTCTATGGAGAAGATTATTTTGCCATATCACAAGTGGTTCAAGCATTTCAAATAAGGAACCACATCTACCAAGGATAATCCCAAATTTGAACAATTTTTCACATCAATGGATAACGTTCACAGAGAATATTTGCTGACTCATCCTCAAACCAGCCTACCTTTGTTTCCAGAGCTGAAATCCATCCTGAAAAGTTTGTCAATTTCAGATGATAGAAGAAAATGCACAACAAAGTGCTGCACACTATCTCACAAAACAATGTCTAGAGCACATCACAGAAGGAGAAATGCTGAATTATTTTGAAAGAGACAAGTTAGTTTTTGAAAATTTTAGCTTCTTTTGGTACACAGCTCATACTTTAAATGAACTTATATGAAACCTTTAATGTAAAATACTCCCCATAATGTCAAAAACTGGAGATCAGTATCATAAAAGGGTTGTTATGGTTTCACTGTTGTTTTTTGTAATAGAAATGGAAATGATATTGCATTTTGCTGAGGACAAAATGATGATTACCTTTTTAATTAAGTGTTTTATGGACATTACAACACTCATTTTAGAGTTGAACTGCCACATGAAGCATTTTGTGAAATCTCTACAAGACCTTTTCAACTGGATGTGGATAAAAATTACATAAAGTAATTTTATTCTTAATCCTATTAATTCAACAACCTTATTTTTAAATGGAAAGAGTTTATACTCCCATTAAAAAACAATCTCATTGTTAGAGATAAATAGTATGTATTTTGGTTTAATCTAAAGTGTTATGGTCATTGCAGGTATATGTCACTTTTGGAGGCTTGTAGATACTTGTGCTGTTACAACAAAGTTTTATGCTCCACAATGAATAGTAAACATCTAAAAAGAAAAGACTGGGGAATACCTATCTTAATATGTAATATTATAAAACAATATTAAAACTGAAAGTACAGCCCAT